>UFQX01000033.1:1719624-1891688 GCA_900497675.1 Arapaima gigas
CCCCCCCCCCCCCCCCCCCCACCGCTTGCCTGGAAGAAAACGGGAAATTGACTTGTGTCTTTAAGTTTTACTGCTAGCAATTCCAACATCGCTGCAATAAATACTGTGCACCACTGTGACTATTTTCCCTTTCCTCTTGTTATTAAACTCAATACTAGTTTTCTATACTCTTTTTAAGGGAGGGAGAATTTTACCAGACTATTTTCACACCTGAAGTAAGTGAAGAACAGCCTTCATTTAGGCCAGTTCTACAGCGCTTCCTCACTATGTGACGATTGGAAAAGGAAACATCCAGAGTCTTTGTCAGTTTGCTTTACAAGAGGAGGATAAGTGTCCTGCCGGGTTATTTCTGGAATCGGCCTGTTTGCCGTACTGGGTTCGCAGCTTCGAAGTGGAAGTGTAGGATAGGGTGGGGTGGGGGGTCTTGCAGCTCCACACATCACACAGAGCTTTTTCAGCTACCGTCCTCCCTCAGGTCGTCCTCGACTTCTCCATCTCTGTGGGCTCTCGCCAGGCGTTTGGTGTTAATGAATCACCGCGACGGGTGAATTGGGAGTGGAAGAGAGGCACTTTGCAGTTTAAATTTCGAGTGCGGCTACGACATCGGGGGCCTGTGAATGCTGGATGGGTGGATGTGCTTGAAGCGGGTTTGTTAGAAGATGTGTTTGTGCTTCTGTTTGGTTTATTAAACGTTTGTTGGTTCCTTTTTTAAAAAAAAATCTGTGCCCTTGACTGAAGTTTTCCTCACATTACATTTTCTAACAGAGTATATTAATGTAGTCGTTGCAAAAAAAAAAAATTAAACGTGTGAAATATAGATGTATGTATGAATTTTGCTGTTTTGAATAAAATAAGAAGTGGTCAATGTTTATCATCAGTTTGTAATGATTTATGTGTGGGGTTTTATGCAAAAAGAAATAGATTTGACGTTTTGCCGTGAAACACTTGTGATTGCCATGTAGTTCTCTCTCCAAGAAGATGCTAAATGTCACACAGTCTGGTGTGGAACAATCCCTGCAGAGCCTCCTGGGACCACACACAGTGGGGCAACGTGGGGGGGGAGGGGGGTCCCCAGATATCTCTCACCAAACGTGACAAAGATGCTGCTTGTTTTCCCAAAACAACCAGTTCAATAAATTACTGCTCAAAATATAATGGAATATTTCAAGTTGATACATAAAGAGAAGACCTGAAAAGAAGACGATGTGAATGTCATTCGAACAAATCCTGAATAAATTGGTATATATAAAAAAACACAGACTAGCCACTTTGACAGAACACCATTCTAATACTGGGTAGGTCATCTGAACCTGGGTCCATGGACATGACAGTGAGTTCAGTGAACTTGAGTGGGTCCCTAGTCACCCGATCCGAACCCAATAGAGCACCTCTGGTGGGACGCGGTACGTCGGCAGATCGGCAGCTGCTGCAAAGAGGCTTTATTAGAGTTACCGTAGCCGTCCTGTCAGCTCAAACCAGCGTGGCCGTCATCCTCGGACCTCTGACGGACGGGGCGTTTCCGACCACAGAACTGCCGCTCACCGGAAGTTTTCTGTCCATCCCACCATTCTGTGTGACTCTGGAGACGGCTGTGTGTGAAAATCCCAGGAGACCAGTAGCTTGTGAAATACTCGACCCCCCAGAGTCCGCTGCTGCCGCCACGTTTGGCTGATTAGATAATTGTGTGAAAGAGCAGGCGTGCAGGTGTTTCTAATAAAATAGCCAGTGAGAGAGTGTGCGCGTGTATATATGTACACACCCCCCCCCCCCCCCCCCACACTTCTATCACTGTACTAGCTACCAGTTTAACCTAGAAAATGTGCGTGATGTGTTGAGCGTTTATCCTGCAGGGAGAAGGCCTCCATCCGTCGGCTCCTAAGTGCCATTGCTCACGTGCAGTCTGGGGTGAACACAGCTCCAGGATCTCGTGCTCTTCTGGCCCGCATCGATTAGCATCCCTGCTAATCACGGACGCGTTCGATTCCTGACTGTGGATCTGCTCATTTGAGACCGGCTCTGTTCCAGCTGCCTTCCCTGCGCTTGATCACCCCTGGATGGAAAAGTCATTACTTTAATTGGGCACAGCGATCAATCCGGCCAAGTGCTTCTGCACAGGCACAAAAGACAGCCAGCTCACGGACGTTCTCCTGGAACAGACCCGGATCGTGCCGTGTGGTGGGTAGGGAAGCAAAAAGAAAAGGTCCATTTTCAAGCACTGATGGGAAACTTGCATTTTATTGGCTTTTTTGCAGAATAGTTACTTTGAAGAATTAAGACAGCAGTTATTTACAGGGAATTCCGGCTCCTCCCACCATCTGCCTTAAAGAAACCCCAGTAGCCCAACATTTTGGAAACCTAGTGCTCAGGCTTTTTCTCCCTTGCTCTCCTTTGCCCTCCTTTGATAACCAAGGAGCTGCGACCATAGTTCTTATCCTCGAATTTTGCTAGCGCCTACCCCAGGTCGCGATTGGCTGAGATCTGTTATTTCACTCCAGTCGAGAGAGTGTGGTTGGCCGAGGGAGAGTGGGTGGTGGGAGTGGCTTATCCCTCTGAGCCAGGAGGCAGGCTGGGCTGCTGGAAGCACAGTGCACAGCATACGCACCTCGTCGAACACATCTAGTGCACAGCGCTCCAGCGTGCTGCTGCCCTGACTCCGACCCACTCCGCCAGCCCCCTCACAGCAGGGGGGGGGATTGAGCGAGAGAGAGAAAGAGAGAGAGAGAGAGAGAGAGACCCTGGTGCACAGCGGTGCCCACTGACTACGGGTACCACCCCCTCCGCCGGAGCAGGCAGCAGAGCTGTTGTGTTCCAGAGAGCGAACTTCTCCCAACTGTGTGGGCTGTAGCCACCACTCTGCCGCCCTGCCCCACAGCATCTACCCGAGAAGCAAGGGAAAAGGTGAGTGTTTCACACCCCTCTGGGATCTGCCAGTGCTGACTACAATGTGTGCCTTGCAGCTCTTCGTCCAAAAGCCAGAATGGGTCTTGAGAAGGTGCTTTGGCACTTCCTCCCAGTGTCTCAGGTCGGGAGCCCCAGAGGTCCTGCGATTCTCAGGTTGTATTATTCCGAGGGCTGCTCCAAATGGGACCTCAGCTGTCCAGCGGGGGGTTGCTTTGATGCTGGAATGTGCTGATGTCTCACCGATGAAAGTTGCTCAGAATGACTCATAGACTAACAAAGCCATCATCACAGTTGCAGTGCAGGTTCAGAGGGTGGGAGCTGTGTGGGCTGGAGGAGCATGCTTTGGTTGACACCAGATCTATTTTGGTCTCACATGGGACGAGGGACCACATTAATGTTTGTATGAGCTTCCCTATGCTTTTGCATATTGAATTTTCTTTCTGTGTTTTCCACTGCGTTTATGTATGTGGCGGTGGTGGGAGGGAGGGGGGGATTCAAAGTGAGAACAAGATGGTGGGTTGAAACCTTGGCTTGCTTCAGTGAAAGACCAAGGCTGTGTGTTTTTTGTTGGTGTGTGTGTGTGTGTGTGTGTGTGTGTGTGTGTGTGTGTGTGTAAATGAAAGCTACACTGACAGTGCACTGATGGACTGAAGTTGGATTGTTACCCCTGTGGCCTTCCTGACTGTAAGGTCTTACTCATGCCAGTGTGTAGGTGGGAACGGGCAGCTTACTGTGGTTCTTATGATGAGAACTCTGGATCTGAGTGGAGTGCTGAGATGCAGCTCTTCCAACCCCACTCAACTGTGCGCTCCTGCCAATGGCTCATTGTGAGTCCTTGGGGTGGGTGGGTGGGTGGGGGTGCGGCGAGTTTGATTTCTTCAGGTCCTGTAGCCTTTTACCTTACCGGGTGACACCTCTCAGCTTTACTAGCCAGGAGACTGTGTGTGTGTGTGTGTGTGTGTGTGTGTGTGTGTGTGTGTGTGTAAATCAGCCAGGAGCATTCCAGAGGAAGGAGACCCTTGCGGCGAGCTGGCTTCGGCCGGCCGACGTGCACGGCCCCACCACCCGGGCGGGTACGGGGGTCTGCGCACTGGGCGGCGGCAGCCAGGCAGATGCATCCACTCAATTGCTTGTGTGTGGGCGAAAAATGGATGACATTAGAGGAGGAGGTTTTCGTTTTCTCCTGTGCTTCCCAGTCTTCCACGCTCACCGGATCCTCCCGCTGCCTTTGTGTTTCATACATGCGCTTTGATATAGCTGTTCACACGGCTGCCGCTCTGTTAAAAGAGAGAATCGAGAAGCATGAATGTTACAGGCAACTGCGTTGCAATAGCACCACTGAGAGCTTTATGACTAACCATATATAATAGATTGGAAGTGTATAATAGATATTTTTCCAGAACATTCTGAGGCCTGGAAATAAGCACAGAGTTGAGTTTCCTTTTCAAAAAATTAATTTCGTCAAATATTGTACGGTGAGCAATATATGTACACGTTTTAAGTTCTTGTAACCCCTCCCCCAGTAGCAAGGAGAAAAGGTTTGAATGTGAGAAAAATTTTGAGCAGATACTGGGTAGGAGGTGTGAGAACATCAGTGATTCAATTCCTCAAAGTGACAAGTTCAAATCCTGATTTGGTAGCCAGATTGCCTCATGTTTCCACGCATAATAATTCGGTCCTAAGTGACCGTGTTCTGTGTTTGCCACAGAATCTGTGCCTCGGAATGAAGACCTCTTGTAGAGGTGGCATTGATTCTGCCACCCGGGTGGACTTAACTGATGGCTGGATCTCTCGGCTCAGCCTGTCCACCTTCTTCCCCATTCCAGCTACAGGTGATTCAACCCCTAAGAACCCAGGCCAGTGCCTTTGAACTGTTATATATGACTGAGGGAAAACGTGACGATGATGGACACGTTTCCGTCAGACTTTCTACTTCAGTGTTTCTCGTACCTCAGTTTAGATTTACGCGCTTTCAGTGGTCAGTTCATTCTAAACATTATTGTGGCACAATCAAAGTTTTTTTTTTTTTCTTAGTTCTTACAATGATATCTATCTAATGTAATGAATGCATTTTATGTGACAGCAATCCTATTATTAATACCGCTGGCCTATAAATAGGATCCTCGGCCACGAAACGTGGTTCTTTTTTTTACTTTAAGCTCGACTGTGAAGTTGACAATAAATATTTTTTCTGACTCTTTAGAGGAAAACACACGTGAGCAAATGTTCCAGAATGTTGAAGAACGTGTGGAGTAGGTGCGCTTGGAACAAATAGTTTATGGTTTGTAGCAAATTAAAACAATAGTAAAATTACATTAACTCTAGTTGTTTCTGTTTGTATCGTTTCTGTAACCATCACTGAGCAGAAAAACATTGTCTGGGTGCCAAACATCCTATATAGACAGAACAGTCCTTTTTGTTTAAGTTTCACCGAAATATTTTCACCACGTATCTTGTAAAAAGCACAGAATTTGTTATATATATATATATATATATATATATATATATATATATATATGAATAAAATTTAAAAACGGGGGGGGGGCAATTTAGGCATTAACTGGGTTAAGCTGTGCTGAGAACTGTCACCGCTACAGGCAGCAAATGAGGGAATTATTCCACCGTCAGCTTATTTATTTAAATTCCAAATAACCTGATGCTGTAAATGTTGGTTCAACACCTAGAATCCTGGGATGACTTGGAATAAAGTCATCTCATCTTATAAATCTTCCCCTGAAGCAAATAACTTGGAGCAGTTTTCTGTCTCAGCACCAAAGGCCAAAATATTGGTGGCCTTCAAATCACGTCCCGCCAGATGATATCAGCGTGACCTGATCAACAAACCTCTCACCACGCGGCCATCGTAGATGTTCTTACCACCCGGGTGTGTAAAATGTCACCCCGAGTAACTTGGCCCGTTTAAAGAAGTCAGGCAGTTTTCCGCATTTCTGCCCATGTCACAAAAGCTGGGATAATTTATGCCAGTTTATTAACTTAAGGCCATAAGTTATGGCAGCTGAGACGCCACACTGCGGACAGAAGGGACCGACGAATTTCACGTGCGACACAAAAGGGCAGAAATCGAGACACTTGCGTGTTTCACAACTTCCATAGGGCCCAGTGGATGAAGGACAAATTTTGGAGGACAGTTTACAGCAAGCAAAGCACCTCTGCTGGTAGGAGCCGGTCAACCTTTAAATGAAGCTTTAACTGGAAAAAAACATGGGAACCGAAAAACTAGTTTTTAGCGACTTGCCTCATTTGCTGACGTTGGCTGCAGCCTAACTTTAGTTTGAGGTGTTAATCTGGTTTAGGACTGTGGGCCAGAGAAGTCCTCAGTGATCCTCAGCCACTTACAAGGCTTAATAAAGTGAAACGAGTCCCAGTTTGTTGGCCTAATTCTAAGGCAGCTCTCAGTCTGGCCCTCCTCCAGTCTGATAAGATCCTGCCTTCTCACCACAGCAGATGTGTGAGGGGCGTTCAGGTGCAAAATGGCTGTTGTGCCTGGGTGTGCTAACACACTGGTACAAGACGAGGTGCTATTGCACCTTTACACAGAGCACTTTGTGATCCTCGGATGAACGAGGAGAGCATCCGGCACCCATCACGTTTCTTAACCACTCTGATGCGACCTAAGTTGCCTGCTTTCGAGGGGATTTTACAGTTACCGTTATTATTGCTTCCTTTTTCTGGGAGACGACAATACAGATTTCCTCTGTCGCAGCACTTTGTCACAATGGGACTGGCACTTTGTGGTTTTGCACGCTGTCAAGGGCGTGGTCTGCTGGACTTGCAGCGTCGACATCCCATGGTTTGAGCAGCTCTTCACACGTGCCTCATAACCCGGCTCTGTCCTATAATCTCTCTCAGACGTTCTTGGTGTCCGGGGGAACGTTCAGAAGTGGACCGGGGTCTCCCGGTTCATCTCCTTGTAATTATTGTTCATAATCCAAATGGGTGTGATGAGATGAAGGGATGTGAAGGGAACTGAGCTGCTCAGCATTACACCTTCCCTGAGCTGCTCTTCGACACCAGAGGAGCAGCTGACACCTGCCCCCCCAGGTGGATATACGGTAACCCTATTGCCACTGTGTCGGTTGCGCATTTGCGGGGTGTTGATCCCGGATGAGTTTTCTGCTCCTCCCCCAGAGGAGTCCACCAGCCCACCCCAAAATATCGACACGGCATTTTTACAGTTGCCTCAAAAGCACAACGGACAGCCTGCTATGTGAAAAGAACAAAATCCAAATCTCTGGCCACTTGCGGCATTACAAACAGGCGATGGCAGAACAAGAACTGGAGAAACAGAAGGTACCTCAACGCCCACGTTCACCTTCCCGCGCAACAAATGAAGACTCCTGTTCCGTAGTCTGAAAAGCGGGGAAACGGTTAAAAATCTTTCCTGCTACGAGTCGTCAGGCCTCCGATTAAGGTTTTAATTTGTGAAGCGGAACAAACGCCTGAGATCGGAAACCAGCGGAGACCAAGAGCCTTGCAGGGAGAACTTCTTTCCCTTCCTCGGTCGCCTGGATGGCTGCCTGGCAGAACAAAGTGCAATTGAGCTGCGTCTCGGGGAGCGATTACTCTGCTAAAAAGAGATGTCTTCCGTCCTCAAGTAGCCAAGCATCGTACGCCCAGTGCTCAGCAGCAGAAAGATGCAGCACATTCTAGAAGGAAAAGGCACAGTGTAAGCCCTGGCTGGGTATAAATAGAACACTCTGATAAACTGATAGTTAAAACATAGTACATGACACGGTATACTGGGGCCAAGGGGTATGTTAAGTTAAAAAAAGATGTTCAGAAGCAGTGCTGCAAGAGATTTGAATTGCAAAAGGGATGTTTCTCACACTCGCCTGCCAGCTGTATTACACTGAGAACGTTTAAGCCAATTAACGTTGCTGAAAGGATAAACCCCATTCTTATTACAGTAAGTCTCTTTGAGGCAGCGCATTGTGTCGGTGATAACTGGGTTAGGGCTTTGCCACAGTTCTGGGCTCCTTTTTTTTAAATTGGATGGCAGAGATTTTTGGGGGTTTTGATCAGGACCTCTTTGCAGACCAGCCCAGCTTTTTGGGCAGCTGCCCAGGCCGGCGAGGAGAACAAGTGCGTCCCCCTCCCAGGCTTGGTTGGGTTTGCCAGGGAAACAGTCTCCTCACCTCTATGGACTTCCCAGTTGTCGCATTATCTCAGGTCCACCTCATATTTGCAAAGACGACCAACGTTTTCTGTAGGAGAGCAATGGGATGATGGCCCGAATTTGACTTCGGGTATAATTTCACCACTGTTTTTTTTTGTAGCCCAAATTCTGTTATACATTGTGATTTATCCTTTTTCAGGTGAAACTCGCAGTGCGCTGCAGCGCTTCTACAGCAGCAACGTTTCATTGTTTCGGGGTTCGGCAGCACAGGTCTTCTGCAGTTACACCCACGGCACAACCCCACTTTTACACCCCCCGGGAAAGACGCATAAATCAGTAGCGCCGTTCAAGAGACGTGCGGCTTCCTTTCCACGACAAACCGTAACGCCGACAACGAAGCGACGGCCAAGTTGCTGTTTCCGGCCCCCCGCCGTGCGAGACAGGGCTGAGGTGCACTGAAGCCCAACCTTGAGGCCTGTGTTTTTAAAGCAAAAATACACTTTGAAGCTGAGCAGGAACCTTAGCTGTGCTGCCTTTAACACTGTCTTCACGCTTAACTATGGACGTAGGCTCCACCGTCCCCCCGCCCACCACCGCCGTGCGTCCTGAGGTCTGATGCCCCCTGTTGTGTTTGATATCTAGCCGAGGAGGTTAATACCATCAGCCCCAGTGAGGAAAATATCCAACATATTAATGAACTGCCAGCTACGCAGAGGCGAAATGTTTGCCCCCCCTGCGCTTAGCAAGGCAGTTCCGCCCCTCCACCTCCAGCCTGGGCCTCGTCTTCCTTCGGGCACGAAGATACCGCTGGGGCCAAAGAAAGTGGCACTGTGTGGAGTGTGTTGTAGAGAGGAAATTCCATTAGGCAGCGGGTGAGCGGGAAGCGACGTTCCCTCAGGCCGCATGTTCTCCGGATTCCTAAAGCGGACAGCGAGGCGGTCGGCGAGTTCCTTAAGCAGGCGTCTCACACGTCGCCTCATAACTCTCCCCTCGAATCGGACAGGCCGTCTGAACGAAGAGACTAAGTGCGCCACACATTATAATTTCAGGGACAGTATTTCAAATTGTTTTATAAAGGCTATTTTTCACGGTCAAATGTTTGTGTGACGCGTAAAGTTCCCAGCTGGTTTCGCGTGAAACAGTCAACACTGCCATTCCGGAAGGATAATATGAGTAGCATTTAAGTGCCTCCGATGCTGCTGGTAACAATATTTGGACAATAAGGGTGGCTCTCATCGGGAAGTGAGCGTACGGGGTGGGGAAATATTCCACGCGGTATGTCGGGATGAATGTGCTCTTTGTAAAAAGCAGAGGGGAGGTCTGTCACAGTTAACAGTGAGGGGGCTGATCTTGAGTTCCTCAAAGGCTGCTCTGGCTAAGAATTCACAAACGAAACGGGGCGGATCAACCTTTCTTATTAAACCCAGCAAGCCGCTCTTAATGAGCAACCTGTGTCCATATCTACCCCAGCTACTGAGCTCCTGGTGGCTGAAATCCTGTGTGGTTCAAAGTGCTCCGTGATGCTCAGAAGCACAGCTTTCAAGCAGATGAAATCTCGTGTGTGTCCGCGTGGGAGCGACTGGGAAGAATCGCTATACGTTAACTGTATCGGAGCCCTGGGTTTGCTGCAGTGAAACAGCCTGGATGCTGAGGTTTTGCAGAGGAGCACTAAAGGTGTTCGGAGGCAGAAGCAGATGCCGTTTTGTGAGGAACGCGGCTGGAGAGCCGGGCGAGCCCCGTGAAGTAGCCGGTGGGGGCGAAGACGCATAGCAACAGAGGCGCTTGACTCAACAGGCGTGTGAGTAATGATGTGCGTCCATTAAAGATCCCACCCGTCAGCAAGCGCTCGCCGCATTTTCAACCAACAGGACTCGGGGATCGCCTCCAAAAAGGGAGCTCGATCCATGGCGACACCCTTTAAAAGCTCCCTCTATTTTCTTTGCGAGTCGTCACACTTTACTTTTCCGCGGTGGGGAAAACGTACTGGCTGAGGAGTCCATTTTGCAGCACCCCCCCCTCCCCCCCCAACGGAGAGGGCTAAGAAAAGCCCTCGAATTCAAATGTGTTTTCTGTGGATTCTGCTAATCCCCTTTCTATGCATATTCTCCATCTCCGTTGAAGAATAGCGCCTTGCCTATTGAAAGCATGTGGTGCCGCTGTCAAGGCATCCCACACAGAGAGGAGGGGAGGCAGAAATTGTCACCGCTTAATTACAGCTCTCTGGTTCATCTGAAATATCCGTCAGCCTAGCAGGCTACGTGTGGCGTGTGCGTCTCAGATACTCCTGATATGGGGCAAACCCCCCCCCAGCATTCGCTGGCCACTGTTGAAAGGTCTTTTTTCTCCGGACTGGACGTGTGGAGAGCGTGCGAGTCTTCTCTGACGCCTGTAAATACACAGAAGGATCTGTGGGTGGAAAAAGGCTGTGAGGTTGTGGGAGTAGAGCAGAGGTGTGTGAATAAGAGCTCCTACAGGTGGGGTGTCGAGGGAACGTCATTCGCTCGAAGGTTACAGGCAGCGTCATGCTCCCCTTTCACTTGGGTTTAGAGGAACCCCCATCCTCCTGGAGGAGATGCCGGCAGGAGGTTGGCGTGCAGAAAGAGCGCGGAAAATATGAGGGATATTTGCGTTTTTAGGAAACAATAACAAACGCCAAGGGCGTTTTACGCAGCCGCCTGCTAGCACCATCAGCTTCTCACCAGGCCCGCCCTGGCTTAATCCGGGTCCTCGGCGAAATGAAGTAGAAAGAGGCAAAAACGCCGCGGCCGATTTCATGAGCGTGAAGTACGATCATAAATTAACGCTAAATTTGGTGATGAGTTGTCCACAAAACAGAAGTATCTGCAAGGCACGTATTTCAACCCTCCAGGTAGGGGCTTGGAACGTTTGATTCGAGGCATCGCAGGCGTCAGACTGGAGCTGAAGAAAATGCCACGGAAGGCATTTGCTGTTCTGTCGCTGAAGGAAACGTCGAGTTGAAAGGTGGGCGAAAAGGAAAGGGGGGTGTCATCGCGGTTCTCGCCGAGAGGGGCGTACTGTGATCAGCCGTGGCCCAGCCCTGGGCGGCGCGCCGGGACTTCTCCTGCGCGTGCTGCCATGCAGCCGTGGGCCTGATGATCTGCCGCGAACGTCAGTTGCGATTTGGATTCTGAGTTGTAACCCTGGGGGGGGGGTTTCATAGATCGCCTGACCTTTTGTCCTGGTGATGGGACAAAAAACCGCTTGATATAGATCGAGTGCGGCCTGGAACTGGAGCAGTTTAAAACGGGATGGAGCTGAAATCGGACTGCTGGCGGTGGTGCCCCTTTACACCATAACACAGTACAAAGCAAAGCAGGTAAGCAAGAGCTTTAAAAAGATGGCTGTCTCAGCAAAAGTATTGACATTAGAAATGGCGATCATTAGGCAGCTAATCTCTGGTTGACTGTTTCTGTGCTGACATTCTGGCCGACATTTGGCTCTCGGTCGGTCGGACGGTGGAATCGCTTTCTCGGGCGGGATTAATCCCAATCTTTGGCTACCTGTGGAGATATGAGCTGTTATGATGTATGTGTGTTCCATGCATTGTCACATATGCAGTGTTTACCCACTTTACCACCAGGTTTAGTCATGAACGTTTTAGCCACTTCTTGTCTGGGTGGACAGAAGCACACGTCTCCTCTAAGGCGTCTGCTGACAGGGACCCTCTTATCTTCACGCTCTGGGTTACACTGGATCATACGAAAGACCTGGAGAAGAGTGGTGTTCACCTCATGCGACCGTCAGCTCCACAGGCACCCAGCCGTCTCAGCCACCCAGGGGACAACGGGCCAATTTGTGTTCCCTGGATCTCCTCAGCACAGATGGCTAGTGTGGCACAGCAGGGATTCAAACACAGGTCCCAGAGGTAGGCTGCATAACAGGCTCCCCATATGCCACTGGGAAGGTTCCTTAATAACATTTTTAAAAAGGTTGCAGTTGAACTGTGTCGCCTTGGGTAAAGTTTTTCATGCCTTGGCTATAAGACTCTGTTTTTTAAATTAATATTTGGATATAAATTAATATTTGGATATAATTAGATGAGGTGGTGCGGTGGCGGTTGGGTTGCGTGTTCCCATGGTTGCAGATTGAAACGGAGCCCCAGCTCTGTTTTGCGCAGTTCGCTTGTTCGGCTTGTGTTGGTGTGGGTTTGCTCTGGGCACTTTGGTTTCCTCCCACAGTCCAAAGGCTTCGAGCTGCGGTGAAACGACAGGTTAGGTGATGGTACTGTGTACGAAAGTGAGAACGTGTGTGTGTGTGTGTGTGTGTGTGTGTGTGTGTGTGTGTGTGTGTAATGGATCGCCAGAATGACATTAAAAGGTTAAGAGGTAACATGGCTCCTCATCTTCAATCCTCGTTCTCTGTTTTCTAGAACGTTCCAGAATACGGTTATTAGCTGCAAATCACAAGTTGCACGGGACCCTGATCAGAATCTGCACCGACCCCCCCCCCCCGGAAGACCCTGGGTAGGACTAAGCCGGGACAGGTCTGAAGAGAAAGCGGAAAACTTACGAAAGTCCTTTAAAAGTTGTGATAGAAGACTGACCAAGATTGACTTGCTCCCTTTAAACTCTTTGTGTAAATGTCTTCCAAAAACTTGTCTCCAGCCAGCAGAGATTCATTACTGCTGCTCCTTTCTTGCAGTTCACAGATGCAATCAACATCAAAGAAATAAGACCCCACGTGAAGAAGGCTAGGATAACTTAGTATAGTCATGGCTTTTTAAGGTCTTTCCTATTGTTTGTAAAGATGGACATGCAGTACTGTGCAAAAGTGTTAGACGTGCAACTTGAATGTGTGTTGAGAAGTACAGGTAGATTCTTATCTACCATCCGAGAGGTTTCTCATTGGTCCCAAATTCATTTTGCCACCTGAGAATGACTTCAAACACCCAATCTCAGTCATACACAACTATCTTGAGCAAAAAGAAGGAATCCTGCAACAGATGGTCTGGTCCCCACAGAGCCCTGATCTCAGGGGACCATGCCACACAACAGTTCTTCTAGTCAGTCCCAAGTCACAAAGAGAATCTTACTTTGACACCATCCTTCCATTACCACTAACCTGGGTCCTCAAAGGGTCCCGATGGTCTGGACCCACCAGGCACAAGGCTATGAAACAGCCCCTGGATGGGAAGCCTTTCTGTCACGGGCCAGCCACGTTCACATGCGATGGGAGATGTGGAGTGACTAGTTACTGAGAAACGCATCGGATGCGTCCTTGTGGTCAGTCGCCCTGTCCTCCTGTCCTGCCCCGTTGCGTGTGGCTCACTGTCACACCGCAGATGCGGCATTCACATGTGACAAACACCTTCTTCGTATACTGCAGCAATCACCTTGTTGACTTTGCTCACATTAATCACACCCCTTCGGTTGGGAAAAGTGAAGCAGGTTACCGTGGATACTCACTCTGACGGGCACCATGACAACCAGCTATATAGGCACACCGATGGAAAAATAGTGCGAGAGAGAGAGAGAGAGAGAGAGAGAGAGAGGGAGGGAGGGAGGCTGTTCTCTTCTGCTGTTCCGAGTGCAAATAATCAGCTCCTCTGAGACGAAGAGAATATTGCCCCCCCACACACACACTATTATTGTACAAGTTTTAGTCAGGGATGACGGTGAGTTCAGACATAAATATACGACCAGGTAGCACATTCCCCCCCAGAAGACCACGTAGCGCCTTGTTCTCTGGCTGCAGAAATATGTGCAGTGATGTTTCATGAGCATTTGGTCAATGTGATGGATTCTGGGGTCTCAAGGGACAGTCCTTCTTGGGGCTGTTGTGAAATCGTAGGTTTTAACATGCCCCAGGACAGTTCGGCGAACCTCAGAACGGAGGCAGTGCTGTGAAATTCGAACACGTTCTGGAGGATCGCGAAGTTGATGTCGAACATGAGAAACGGTGCGCTTCTTTTCTGGGTGCATGTTCTAACACACCAGCTGGATGAAGAAACTGCAGTAAAAGATTAGTCATAAGCACCAGGAAAAGATTATATTACAGCACCGTCCCCAAACGGGCCCACTTGTATTAACCCAGTTTTTTTCTTTCTTTCCTTAACAACGGGAAGCTCTCCAGGTGCAGCATGTGTCCATAAGATAATGGCTTTCCGCTATTAAACAGGCTTTTGGATTCTTTTGAGGAGCTGCAACCGAAACCGCTGAAATAGCCTCATCTCCGCGTTGACTCAGTGATGGCGGGTTTGAGAGAAGCAGAAGAAAGGGAAGGTGTGCTGTGTTCTGTCGGCATCCAGAGATTATATATTTCCAGCCAGTCACTTGTGACCTTCTCCTTCCGCTCATGTGTTGCCCACCAAATTGGGGTACTGGAGGAAGGGAGCCATTGTCCCTTCAAGCTTGTTTATGTTGTACTGTGTCTGTTCAGGCTGAATTACTCAAATCCCTGGTTCCAAGCAGAAGCACATTTCTGTAAGATACAGTCTGCTTGTTGGACGCGCTTCGACAAAGTGTGCAGTCATTCGCGCCCATTTGGCCTGTCAGCAACTTGAAGGACACATTCTGGAAATGCTTACAGTTCCTGTCACGGGGAGAATAATTGTGTTGCATTTCAGTTGTCTCCTTTTTTATGGTTTATGGGCAAGGAGGTTTGCAGTGACACACAGCCCGCCGGACCAAGCGCAGTGATAAGAAGGACCAAAGGAAAGCATGAAGTTAGTAAAAGAGGATGCAGCCTGTGGCAGAGAGGCTGACGTTTGTGGGGAAATTGTCTCGTTCCCGTGCCGCGCAGACGGACGCTGGTGAAAGATGTCCGAAGAGGCAGGATGGGGTTCCGTCACAGAACCGCAGTTAAGTTGCGAGACCCAGAACAGCCGGGCCGGAGGTCCGCCGAGGCAGGCAGACATGTCGCTGGGAACGTAATATTGTGACTGGAAAGAAAGATGTAAGGTGTCACTCGCAAATGTTTCGTTGTGTATAAAATATCCAACACGTGTTTTTCCCTCAAAACAGCTTTATTCACTTTTGCTGCAACAGAGGCTCTACACTATTTTTGATCTTCTGAACTGGAAATGAAACTTACTACATAACGGAGGTCTTCAGGTTTTTCTGTAAATGTCACTTTTTGCGTTGTGCTTTTTGGACCAGTTATGCAATGTTTTAATTAACGCGGTCAGAATTATTATTGCCGTAATGATTATATGGTCAATTTTAGCATGAATTTGTTTTTAATACATCTAAAAACGAGCACGGTCGTGGAAATGGCAGGCCTGTTGCCAGGGAGACGCAAAGTTAATATTCATAAAAGTATTATTTATTTTCAGTTGCTGTAGCACATACTGTCACATTGATGTGAATGAAAAAGGTTTGGGCGATGATGTGTTGTGCAGCCGAAACAAAACGGGAACCGGATAAATCGTCATAAACGCCCGTGACGTGGCTGCCGTGTTGCCAACGTCTGCTTGCGTAAAGCAGCAAAGTTTTCTCACACAGCTTTCAGTGTTTTAGGTTCCCGTCAGTTAAAACCGAATGTCACCTACACAGCCGTTTGAGGTCACATCCTTAGATAAGCTGTCCCCTAGACACGCTTATCCTCTTCCAATGACCCTGAAATGGAGACGCTGCTGAAGGCCTCAATGGCTGTTGTGCTGCAGTCACTGGCCACCAACAGCGCTCACCTTCACCTGGTCATAGTGCTGCTCTACCAGAGGCAAATAAACAACCTGGATTCTGCAGACATGAGATGCTTATTTAAACAGTGCAGAGCCAAGGGTCATTCTAACCATTCTTACCGTTTCCAGGGTGTCTTACCTGCGCCAAGTATGAAAAGGTCGTGCTTTTTTTGTGTGCATATTTCATATAAATGTTTAATGTGAGCTGCCTGGTCTGATCAATTATCTATTAAATGTGCTTATACTAAGGAAACACTTTATTTTTATACCAGAGAATAGACTGCAATAGACTGCAATAGACTGCTTTTAGATTTTAAATCAAATATTACGGTAGGTCTCAGTGCAGAAGCATACAAAGAAGGAACGGACTCTGAGGGGTAACAGGGAATAGACTCTGAGGAGTAAGAGGGAATGGACTCTGAGGGGTAACAGGGAATAGACTCTAAGGAGTAAGAAGGAATAGACTCTGAGGAGTAAGAGGGAATGGACTCTGAGGGGTAACGGGAAACAGACAGTGACAGGTAATGCAGAATGGACACTGAGGGGTAACACGGAACGCAGTCACGTGGACCATTGCAAACTGAATGCTCCCAGGCATGTGGTACTACCCTGGGTTTGGAATTCTGATCCATCAGACCTGACTATCAAATGATCTCCTCTGCTGCGTGTGGATGTTTCTAGCTGAAGGCTTATCAGTGTGACATTATCATGTTTTCATCACACGGTTGCCAGATTGGGGTGTGGAGCACACAGAAAGGCATCTCACACGCCAACAGATGTCAGCTGACACTGTGAAGAGGGGGAAAAATTAAGGATCTATCAGACAAGCACATTCTTCATCAAGGCTTCGGATGAAAATGTCCTCTCACGCTGCTTTTCAGATTGGGAAAAAATAAACACTCTCGTTCACACCCACACAGAACCGGAAAAATTCAGGAAAGGATGAAAAGTGGATACGTGACATGAAGAAAAATATGGATTTTCTGTCGTGCAGCACATAAGCAGGTCTCTGCCAGTGCCTCAAATCGCTGCACAGAAGCAGCGAGGGGACGTGTTCGGCAGGATCATTACGAGCAGATGCCATCAGCAGCGTTTCCACAGCGGCCACCTTTTCCGCCTTCCTCCATGGACCGACTGCAGGGTGCGTTGCTGATACCTGAGCGTCGCTTGGGGCGATGAAAGACCCCAAGGGATTTGTCAGTGTCACCTGACTAATGGCTCAACACTGAGAAAACGTCTTTGATAATGAGCACGTTAACACTGCCACAATTTCAACTATCGCTCTCCAAATTTGGCGATTTCTGCGGAACCTCTTTATCCCGGAGTGACTGACCGTAAAAGCTCTATGGGGAACAGCAAATTACGGGAAATATTAATATCTTTGTCCAGTGTCACACGGTTTTTAATCACATCACTTGTTGCCATCCTTCAACAATTAAATTGTTTTCAACCTGTAATTTGATATCTTGTCCCATACAGGGCTACTTTGAGAAGAATAAAATAATTCCAGACCACTGGATTCTGCTGGATACGCAATGGAATTCTTTAGATTCTGTGATCTTTCTGACCTTGCGAGAACTTAATTCCTGTGCAAATATGCGTAATATTATCATCATGGACAAGGTGACTGAGAGATCTGTGGACGGCGGGGGGATGGAGGTCTTTAAGGTCATCCATCTCTCTACTCTCTGTTCGCGGCGCAGTTTTCCAGTTGGGAATCATGCAGCTTAACCAGCACTTTAGCAGACACAGCTCTTCAGAAACGAAGAAGCGGGACCTCTCATTCTGAGAGAATAACAACACATCCATCAAACAGGGAAACTGAGAAAAATGTTTATTAGAACCGAGCTGCCCTTGGCAACGTCGACACCGCACTGATTCTTTTTTAACCAGCCCTGTCGCTGTGGCACCAGCTACACTGAAATTTGCACTGCAGAACATCTGATGGAGGAAGAGTTCCACAGCAAAGGAGGGACTTGTGGTTTGGAGAGAGTTTGGACACGCAGTGTGGATCTTATGGTATCGGGCCGGTTGGATGCAGATAAAACGGGCGAAAAAGCGGTTCTGCATAGTTCTAGCGTGTTGGCGACGAGATGCTGCTCACACGGTTCACACGTGGCCCTCGAAGGGTCTTCCTCTGGCTCCGTGCTTAAGGGACCGGCAAGGGCAAAAATGCCCATTCAGGTTTTGGAAAAGAAAGATGTAAACCTTTCTTGGTAAGCTTTTGGTTTTGAATCCTATCGGATCGTGTCAAAGAATGAAAAACGTGTGCAGAGAACCAGCCTGAAAACTGTATCTCTGCTTTGCGATTTGGAACGTAAAGTCTGGTCATTTTCCAACCCAGAATTCGCTTCACACAAAAAAATGACTGTCTGCCCCAGACCCGTCTGCCTTAAAGATGCCACATGAGATGTTACTTAATCCATAAGGAATGAGCGGTGGAAGAGCTTCGCTGACCCCCGTGAGACCGGAGACGCTGACACATGGGAACAGGAAAGCCATCAAACCCGCAGCCCTGCGTTTGGAACAGTTTTGTTAGCGGAGGCCTCTGTAGACGGCGCCGTCCGGGGGGCCACCCCCCCCCGCCGCGCCGCCTGTCCTCTCTGCATAAATCCGGCTTTGCTGCCGGAGCCCGAGCTTCGTGTCGATGAGGCAGCGAGGCAGCGGCAGCTTTCGCCTCGCTCCGTGTTGCCAGGGTGATCCGGCGGCGCGCGATCATTAGTAATCCACAGCGCGTGTTGGTCTTCTCGCCTCGCGTGTTTTAAGATGGTTCCATTCCCTCTCCGTGCTTTTGCTCTTGCAATCCGTTCGCCAGACGCCACCTGGTTTAGGAACCTCTGGCGCCGGATCCCCCTTATGAGAAGTTAATTACCCGGCGAAGAACATAAAGGCTTGTTCCAATCGCGTGACGAATACCGTTCGTGACACAATACAAGTGTTTAAGTCCAACACTCGCTGTGCGGGTGAACGCTTCCGTGACCTTGGCATGTTTGGCGAGGGGGGCGGCGGGTGCCAATGGCATAAATGAAGATATTAGCAAGAGGTCGCACGCAGCACTTACTGGAAGACGAAGGCCGCATCGCTGCTGATTTCTGCACGGACGTGTTTGCGCTTTTATGCTTCGAGCAAATGTCACGACGGCGGTCAGAATGAGGGCAGTCGGCGGCTTAACGGCTACGCAACACGTGGACGTGAAGGCAGAAGGGCACCGACTGGACAGCTTCGTGCGGATGACCGGACAGAACTGCGAAGCTGTGTCCACCGACTGAATAAACTGGGATTGTGAACCACGTAAATCATTTGCAAGCAGCACCTCAATGACTTTCCCTTCTGATCTCTCTCTCTCTCTCTCTCTATCTCTCTCTCTCAGGAAGATCTGCATCCAGTGCCGGTGCCCCCGCGAGCAGCATGCTGCAGCTGTGATGCCCCTGGAGATGGAGAAGGCTGTCAACAAGCTTATGTTTGACTTCCACAGGAACTCCACCTCCGACGACGACTCTGGGTGTGCCCAGGAGGACTATGCCTGGGTGCCTCCAGGCCTCAAACCCGAACAGGTGCCGCCTCGCCTTAACAAGCACCCTTTGCTCCTGAGATTGTAATGACGGAGCCTGAATAATCTGCACTGCTCTCCAGCACACGGCCACGGTGTACTTTCCTGGCCGTAAATAGTTAAACTTTGGTTTTCTAGACGGAGAGATTATTTATTGGCGCCCCTTTCGTTTCCCTAATGAAGGGGGACGGGAGGGTTGCTGAGTTAATGGCCTGATCAGTGAAACAGGCCCACCTTGGAAATCTTGGGTGGTACACTGGAGAATGTAGTCTGTTTTCGCCCCCCCACCGGGACGTGTCCAACCGGCTCTTACAGAGGAACGCAGATGAGAGGACCAAAGTTGCCCCTTCTGAGCTATTGGTGAGGATCTTTCACACCGATTTTGTTTTTAATACGTCGTTTCAAGTCGCAGGATTCAGCATAATGCATATTTCACTGCTGACTGTGTCTGCTGACGCCATCGCTTGTGAACACCTTAAAAATGTTAGAAAAATGTATAGAGAACATGCAAGCTGGAATACAGCGCCCGTTTTATCTTCAGGTTTAAGGAACTCTATTTATTCTGAGTACTTGTATCCAATCCAGAGAAGCACTTTATAAACAGCAGTTTGTGTTTTCGGTGCATGACAGGTAGCGCAGCAGTCAGGTTACTAACCTGGACACGGCAGTTCACCCCAAACTGCTTCAGTAAAAATTACCTGGCCATGGATCTGGGAAACAACAAAACAAGTAGCTTAGCGCAAATCGACTGTCGCGAGTAACACTGTGATTATTTAGAACATATGGGCTCACCTGTAGCTGCCAACAGCTCCGACCTGCCCCCCCCGGAGGCAGTACTGCCACCTTCCGATGTCCTTCTCACTGCACGTCATCAGTTGTCCGCCAGCCAAGTGGGGGCGTCTAAAATCCACCTGGGACAAAAATATGGAGGAAATTATAAAACAGCCCACAATAAAAATGCCAAAAACTGTGCTTATTAGAACATTTAAAATGTGAGGTTCATGAAAACTAAAATTAACAAAGAATTAAAGGCAAAGAAACTCAAGCTTGTGGCACTTTTTGGGAAAGACACGTGCGAGACGTTTAGAGCCAGTCGTGGGACGAGGAGACTTGCTCAGAATCTGTGTGGAAAAACACATATTTTAAAGGGTTTAAAATGTAGGCATGTTTCTGGACTGTGTGGCTAAATTCTTGCAGGCTGCAAAGGTACAGGAAAAGAAGGTGAGGAAAAGGGGAAAAGCCTCGATAATCTGAGAGCTAAATAGCGGCGAGAGGCCGGGAGACGCTGCTGTCACCTGTCTTTGTGCTGCTTTTGAAATACTGACTTTTTTTTACATTCTTCACTGCCGTTGTTGGTCTACATGCCTTAGCGACATGAATATGTGTTTGTGATACCGTTAGAGCACTTAAATCGAATTAAAACCGCCGTGACGGCAGCTGACGCATCCGAAGGCCTATGAGTCACTTACTGACCATTAAGGAATTTATCACACTTAAAGTAATGCTTACGTTCACCTTAAAACACATGCTTTCTAATTTCTTCCTTCTGAAACTCAGAAGACAATTTGTGCATAAAACTTTTTGAGGGAAAAAAGCGGAATTTCGTATAGGAAGATTTTCACTTTTAGGTTTATTACTGCAGTCTGTGAACATCCATAAGACCCCAAGGGTCGATGGTGAATGACGCTTCATGGGCTGGTCATGATCCCCCGGCTGTGTTTTGAAGCGATTCAGGTCACTTGTCGCCCACATGGCCTGAGCGCGAACAAGAGACGTTCAGAGCCAAACCAGCACACATAAAAAGAGCAAAGAAAGCAGCGCACTGACATACGTGAAAAAGCGCAAATGAAAACCTGCAGCGTTTCACCGCGTCATAAAAATTTCCCAGATTTGCCCGAAAATTGGATGTCCCGCGTTAAGGTTCCCAAGACCTCGACCAACAACAACAAAAGTCCAATTTCGGCAGAAACCAGAACATCCGCAGAAGTCCTAGAATTGGATTTCTTTCTGTTTGCTAGTAAACGTGCGACTGGTGTCTGAAGACCATTAGCTGCTCTCAGATGGGCTTTACATGCAAAAACAGGAGATGTGTGTTTGTTCTGGACATATGTGACCTTGAAAATGGATTCACACCCAGCCTCAGATTCCTCACACCAGGAGAAAGTTCTGAAGTCCCCATCTTTCACGGTATTGTGTTCTTAATACAGAAGGGGGGGGGGGGTGAAAATTGGGCTCACGCCGATGACCAGGAAACTAAAACTGTTTTCCGCAACACAGCAGAAGATGAGATACGGAAAGGCGGACGCGGGGAATCTCAGACCTTGCGGTGTGTCGCACTGAACAGAACCCCCTGCCTCCCTTCTCAGGTTCATCAGTACTACAGTTCACTTCCTGAGGACAAGGTGCCATACATGAACAGCCCCGGAGAAAAGCACCGCATCAAGCAGCTTCTGCACCAGCTGCCTCCACACGACAATGAGGTGGGCAGG
Organism: Arapaima gigas; assembly: GCA_900497675.1. Classification (NCBI taxonomy): domain Eukaryota; kingdom Metazoa; phylum Chordata; class Actinopteri; order Osteoglossiformes; family Osteoglossidae; genus Arapaima; species Arapaima gigas. The sequence goes on from UFQX01000033.1 coordinate 1,741,344, forward strand.
TCCTTTCCGGAGCCCTCTACTGCCATGATGGCGGTGATAGTGGGTGGAGTCGGTGAAGGTGACGATGACGGCCGATTGCACAAGCAAGGCTGGTTGACTAGAGTGATTGTGGATGGAGATGAGCAAAGTTTCGAGATCTCCGTTAAGCTCAGTGTGATGCTGTAAGAAAGAGAGTTAAAGGGGTCCAGGGAACCCGCAGTGTCGAATCGCATGGTTTGCAGTGGCCACGCAGAGGGTAACTTGAGATAAGAGTTGAACTTGATGGGCTTCCAGGTGCAGTACTGCAACACGCTGGACAGCGACGAGAAGCGGGAGCTGAAATTGTTCAGCGACCAGCGGAAGCGGGAGAACCTGGGCCGGGGAACCGTGCGCCCGTTTCCAGTCACCATGACCGGGGCCATATGCGAGCAGGTACAAGCCGAGGATGAGCAGAGAGACCGTGCGAGAAGGTCTTTCGTCAGCCTTCTGTCTAGTAAACACACACTTGACAGTAAATATACGTTCATTGCGTACCCTTGTAAATGCCCCCAACTCCCTCGCTGAAGTTTTACCACGCTGTCACACAGTATAATGGTGTATCCCGCGAGACATGTAAGAGTTCTGTGGCCTTATCTCTCTGTTCACTTTCTAATTCCCTGCTACCTGCTCCTCATTTCCCATTTCTGTGGTGTTCGCTGCCCGCGCCTCTCGCCTGTCCCCCGTCGGATGCTTCTGCAGTGCGGCAGGCAGATCAACGGGGGGGACATTGCAGTGTTCGCGTCCAGGGCAGGGCACAGCATGTGTTGGCACCCCCAGTGTTTTGTGTGCAGCATGTGCTCCGAGCTGCTGGTGGACCTCATCTACTTCTATCAGGACGGGAAGATCTATTGCGGGCGACACCATGCCGAACAGCTGAAACCTCGCTGCTCAGCCTGCGACGAGGTGAGCGCACGTCTTCCGTGGCCTCCTCCACCTTCCACAGCACTTCCGCCTGCTGTTCTCCTCAGGGCCGCTTCCATCACACACCTCGGCAGGGTGCAGAAAAGCTCCTGCGCCGCTTCACTGTGTGCCCTTGGGTCAAAAGGCAGCGGCAGTAGCAGAATGGATCGATGGCTTTTTCTCAAATAATAATGCAGGATCCGGTGCGTGACGTAACCGGGCGCACCGACACGCACATCTGCTTTGCAAGAGTAGGCAGACTGCAGGTATCCGTGGGATAGTGCAAGTTTCTGATGCCACAGCTCGGTCTCACCTCTGCTGTCCTTTGCCGTGTCTAATGGGTGAAAGCAGGTGGTTCTGTGGAGGATCGAAGCACCGATGGTTCTCTCCGCAGATCATCTTTGCGGACGAGTGCACCGAGGCAGAGGGCCGCCACTGGCACACCAAGCACTTCTGCTGCTTTGAGTGCGAGACGATCCTGGGCGGCCAGCGCTACATCATGAAGGAGGGCCGTCCCTACTGCTGCGCCTGCTACGAGTCTCTGTATGCCGAATACTGCGATGCCTGCGGGGAGCACATAGGTACGTCGCGGGGGCCTCGCGCTTGGTTTCCGCAGATGCCTCAGCGAGTTCGGGGGAACGATGGGTGGTTGGTGGCCTCAGAACCGCTGGTTCAGAACATAGACTTGGGTGCTTAGATGGTGCAGTAAACAACCCGTGCGTGAAAATAGCTACATATTTCGAGCAACTTTAGAGCACCAGCTAAAAATAACAATATAATTCAGTCTTATAAAGAGGGCACTAGCAGTGAATTTAAACAACACTCATTTCGTCAAACCTCTCTGTGCTCGAATATCCGCTCAGGAAAAGACGGAAGCGGTCGTGTGGTTATCCCTGCTTACACTGTCTCGGAATCTCCGTCGGAGGTATGAGGACGGCATCCGGGAGCAGGTGGCCATCCTTTGAAAGGTCTGCCTTATCTTCTCGAGTGAAACGTTCTCTCCTCTGTTCTTGGTGCCTTTTAATCATTTTGAACATTGTACGTCCTGCGAAAATACATTGTTTAATCGCAGTTATTTGGAAATGAAAATCCAGTGTGGTACTTTGGGAGAAATTCCACCAAACATCATCTACACTGGAGACAGTTGCCATAGTGAATAATCCAAAGTACAGTTTTCCTCCTCATAACAAATGCTAGCATTATGAAAACTTGCTTGCATTTTGTACCGTAAAATTCACACAAGTAGCTACCAACTTGCAGTTATTAGAAAGGAAAAAAGACACTTCAGTTCACTGTACAATGTGAAGCTCCACGCTGCGAAGTGTCCGAGTCGACAAATTCGGCATCGCCTGTCCACTTGAAATGCGCTCTTGGACAGTTTGGAGAAAGCGGAACCCCAGAGGAAAACTGCACGACCGCAGGGAGGACACGTCCGCTCCACACTTTCATCACAAACTTTACTCCAAAGCGACACACAGATTATTAGCTAGCATTTAGCTCACATCTTTATCCAAGCTGGCTGAAGGTACTAGATTTACTGCGGCTTGTACCCCACTTACAAAGTATTCGAGAGCAGGAGTTGTACTTTTTAACAAAAAGATGAACGCGACAGGGCCTGGAGCTCATCGTCGATCCTCTGCGCAGCTCCTCAAGTGATGTTACTCCAGCAACGGCACCGAGTGCCTCTCCTCCGACAACTGCGTCTGCGTCTCTTTGCCTGTCCTCCATCTTTGGTGGAACTCGGTGGTCTCCGCAGTCTCACTGGCACTGTAAATACCTGGTGTTATGATGTTTGTGGTTGTCAAGTGCACTCTTTTGCTTCTGGTACGTCTCACTGCAGGTATCGACCAGGGCCAGATGACTTACGACGGGCAGCACTGGCACGCTACGGAAACCTGTTTCTGCTGTGCCCGCTGCAAGAAGTCCCTGCTGGGCCGCCCTTTCCTGCCGAAGCAGGGCCAGATCTTCTGCTCACGTTCCTGCAGCATGAATGAGGAACCCGAGGATTCTGACTCGTCCGACTCAGCCTTCCAGAGTGCCCGCTCCCGTGAGTCCCGCCGCAGTGCCAAGGTGAGCAAAAACGGAGCCAGGCGGGCAGCTGGCCGCGAAGCTGGAGCCCGGCCCTACTCTGCTGGCCCAGACCCTCTCTCCCTGCAGATGGACCTGCTCAGCTTGTCGGGTCGAGCCCCTGCGCTGAGCCGCGACCAGCGCGTCTGGAGGAGTCAGGGTGAGCTGAACACTCGAGATGCCTCCTTCGAGGCCCCTGCACCTAAACCACCACCACTTCTCAGCCAGCGCAACATCAGGACGGCCTCCTTTAACTCCTCCCAGAATCAGGGACCCTCCGCCCACAGCCAAGGAAACCCTGCTCAGAACCCCGGCCCGCTCATGGGAAACCAGTCGAACCTGTGGGCCAAGGACCAGCTCAATGTGAAGAGACCCCCCATGGGAGCCCTAAAGGGTCGCTCCTTCAACGAAGACTGGATTCACCGCAGCCGGGATGAGTTCTTCCCTCCGAAACTTAAGGCACAGATGAGTTTCAACGAGGTGTCCAGCAGCGGCTTCTCAGGAAGCAGGACTGGCGCTCTCTACGGATTCCCCAGGGACGTGGACCCGCAGTTGGGCAGAGCCAGAAACCCCGCCAATTCACATACCTTCTCCAAGCAGCTCACGCCCTTGGCACAAACACCAAGGAGCTCCGTGGAATCGCTAGCCCTGTCCAGCGCAACAGGTACTTGCCGCCCCGCTTCGCACAGCCGTAGCGAAAGAACGTCCGACTCAAAAGCATTGTGTTTTGCGGTTAACAAACTAGAAGAATGCAGGACCTTCCCGCCGTTTTTGGTTTTCTTTATACTTTATTTGGAATTTTTCTTTAGCCAGACTTACGTGCATTTTAGCTACTTTCTTAAACTGGTACATGAGCATCCGAGTACAAATAATTACAATAAATAAAATTTCTCGTTAATACGATGTGAAACAATTTAATAGCAAGACAGCATTATGGCACGTTTAAAAAACAGAAGATAAAATTAGTGATTCTCATTGCAGTCACGCTTGCGTATGTGAGCCATCTCATCATTCTTCCAACACACAGGCCTCTCCGTGGATGGGGACAGGTTCCGGCAGGAGCACCTGTCAAGGTTTTCCATGCCCGACTTAAGCAAAGACTCCGGGATGAACGTGTCGGAGAAGAGCAACATGGGGACCTTGAACTCATCGCTCCAGTTCCGCAGCTCAGAGTCTCTACAGAGCTTGACCTCAGGCCACCCGTACCCCGGCGTGGGCTTGCCCGTGCGGCTCCAGTACCCGCTGCAGTACTACAAGGCTCCACCGGGGGTCCCGTTCGAAGGCCCCGGCGGAGTGCGCCTGGCAGGCGGGGGCCACAATGTGCAGCACGTGCCGACAGGTGAGAGGAGTCACATGCGGGGCGAGACCCCCGAGGGCACTCCTGCGCGGCGTCACCGCCGCCGCCGCTCCCACCGCTCCCGCCTCTCGCGCTCCGATAACGCGCTGCACCTGGCAACCGAGCGGCACGGCCACACCCCGCTGCCGCTGCGCGACGACTACGGCCAGTTCCCGCTGCCTGGCACGGCCCGGGGCCTCTTTGGGGCCGGCCAGTACAGGCCGCAGCCGTGCCGCCCGTGCCCACGGACGACCTCCGACCTGAGCCTGCACAACGCCGCCGGCCGCCACCTGGGGCAGTACGACGGCTACGGCGACGGGGAGGAGTGGTGCTCCAGCTGCACCTCTTCCACCGAGTCCGACGACGAAGGTTACTTCCTAGGTGAGCCCATCCCCAGGCAGGTGGGTATGCACTACCTGACAAGTAAAGACCTCCTGCAGCAGTACGGCTCACCTGGGCTGCCCCCCCGAGGACAGCTGCACACACGCAAGCACCGAAAGAGCAAGAACTGCATCATCTCGTAGCAGGACTGTGACGGAACGGGGAGTTAAAAACCAGACGCTGGCTGTAAACTGACTTCACAATCTCACTCCCGCACCCGTCGCCTTTCTCTCAGATGGTTCCTACAAACATACCCGTTGTGTTTTGATCTCAACAAGAAGCGCCATAACCTGTAAATGCCTTCAGTGTTGTGAGGTTTACGAGCTGGTCACCGGTGCGCAACGTTATATGCTCATCCGCAGCGCAGAGGCTTTGCATGTTCCCCACGAATTTATCCTCATCGTCACATCTCTTAACACCACAGCACAGACTATAAAGCGCGAGCGGAGAGGGTCGAGCAAGGAAGGAGGACTGCCGTGCGATTCTTCCCAGGTCACCTCTGCATGCTGTCAGCTGGCTGAGCTCCTGGGCACATGGTCATCGCTGAATTTCACATTTAGTTCATCGACTCAGTTTTGTGGACTCGGTGGAGAAGAAGACGAAGACGAAGACGAAGAAGAAGAAGAAGAACCTGCGCAGTGTAACATTTGCCGCCCTCTCTTCTGCCATGTGTATAAACAGCATGTCACATAACTGCCGACGTTTTGTCACAGACAGTGTACAAAAGCAATCTTCGAGACAGTAAAGTTCAGTATAGTCCTGCTTATATTATGCAACGCATTTGGTTTTGGCTTTACTGTTTAACTGAGTTTTATAAATGTATATAAGTATATTTGCTAAGTTAAGGGGATATTAATGTAAATATACAGAAATAAGTCTGCCATATTTTTTATATTTTGTATTCACATAATTTAACGTAATATATAATAGAAATAGATATGCATGCGGTTTTATTTGTTGATATTTTTTGTGTTTTCAAGTTAAATACTACTTTTGAGAGCGACAGCCTCCAGGAAGGCCGCTGAAACTCCCTACAGACTCCCTACTGAACGATCTCAGACAAATGTATAGCTGGAAGTCCCCTGTTGCTGTGGTCTGTTTGGTCTGGTTTTGTGACAGATGTCCATTCCACATTGTAACAGTAATCGGAAATGGGTTCTCGTTGGCACCTGCTTCTCTAATAAAGGCGTAAGCACAAAGAGTGTGGCATTCACGTGTCACGGAGCGTCTGTCGCTGTCCTTTTGCGAGGGTCGGGACACCTTCGGACCACGGTGCCAAGGCGGCATAACTCCCGTCTTTCGGGGCTCGCTCAGGTTATTCGACCGCCAACGTGCAGGAGCGGTAAAAGGAGCTCACGGCCCAGCAGGGCTGTTGGGGTGCGGTAGGACATCCAGACGACGGTAAAACACGCGGTCATTTTAATAACCGAACAACTAAAACGGGTGTTTTGGTACGACGTGGATTGGGAATACAGAACTTGCTGGAAACTTGTCCTGCAGCAGCTCCTGGAGATGCGGGATACTTCAGGTTCGCCGCAATGCAAGTACTGCCAAGGTGGTCGAGGTGGAGTGACTGGTGCAGAGCTGCCTCTTTCACGTCAAGACGTTCCAGTCCACTCCCGTGGGAGGTTAGCGACGGGACGGCTCAGTAGTTTGGAGGTCTGTGCCCTTCCTGCTTCAGAAAGGTGGCTTAACTTTACCTGCACGTCACGTTTGACCCGCTGTAGGGAGATGGACATAGTCCTGCAAGAGAAACGTTACCAACAACTCGGGCCCAGAGGCCAACGTGGTCGCAGCGAGGGCAACCCTGAAGGACTCATGGTAGACGTACACTTTCACTCTGCAGGCACCCAGGGTCAGGGTTCTACAGCACTTTCCCTTATTTCCCTCGGTTTAGCGATTACGCAATTGAGCCAGAAGAGAAGATGTCGTCCAAAAAAAAGTGTTAATTTTTAAGCCCTGCAATGGAGTAGCGCCATTCCGGGGTGTAGTTTCACAGCCTCGCGTGATGGACACCGACCGCCAGGCCCCTGAGCCGGATCCAGCGGGTAACAACGGAGGGATGGATCGTTTCGATGTCCCGTCACGCCTGTAAGACACAGTTCCAGCCTCCCGAGGTCCCGTTTACTTTGTGTGAACTCATCTAATTCGCTGCGTAACGCGGGAAGAGGAAGGTGCGTCCGGAAGAGCCGACTGTCCCGGCCTTCGGCGCAGCGCCGTGCGGCTCGCCGCAGATTCCCCATGCCGAGAGGCATCCGGATGAATCATTCCTGGGAAGGATCCAGGTCAGTGTTGTGTTTTTGTAAATAATATGCTATCTGATCTGCAGCATGTCCAGCTCAAGGAATGTTAATGCTTCCCGGCTGTTTTTTTAATCTTCTTCTCAGAGGGGACCCCTTGAGCGTGTTCACTCTTTTAAGACTTGGCTTTGTCCTTTTTTCAATGAGCCTCTAATAAAAGTGCTGCGTTAAAGGACCGTGTGGCTCAATGTACCAGATCTTTTAGTGGGAACGTGATGCTCTTTTTCAAAGCCATCCTACACACAGCTTTACAGCTCCAAACACCTGTTTTGGGGCAACACCAAGAATACACGTCTGAAACGTGTTTGAATGAACAACATTTATTCATAGGCAGGTATGTGAAATGGTTCACAATAAACAGCACTCTGGGTTGGAAAGGAACCTCTGCGAAGCTGTGGATGAACACAAACCTCCCTGAATAGGAGAACAGAACATGGACTAACACACCTACGATGATCTCCACGTCTTGGCGCAACATTCTACGCAAAAAAATAGCTTATTCGAGTTTTGTACAACACAACGTAGTGACACAGCATGAGCAGACGTTCCCTGCTGTCCTCAACGCGTGTTTGTGTGCTGGGCCGCGCCGCGTGTGAAAACGTGAGGCCCGAGCTGCGGCGTGACGCCGATGCTACCGCTCCTGAGAGCCGCGAGAAAGAGGGGTGACCAGCCAATGATCTCTGAAGGGACTGTCACGTGCTTGCCCTCACACGTGCATCGCGGAGGCTTGTGCAACCTGCTCGTATCCATGACAACAAAATGCAAACTCAGTTACAGCCAAATGCATCTAAATGGCAGCACAGGGCTGAACGCATTTATATTTATAGCCAGGCAAAACATTGTATCCCTATCAACTTACCGAAAGCTTTGTTTCATCTAAGCACCTTTGGGGGAGAAAAACGAACACGTTTAAACTACGATCGGAAGTAACGGTTGCCCGGCATGTCAAGTACAGTGGTTAGTGAAGATGTAGCTGTTGGTGCCGGAGCGAAAAAAAATTTAGCTTTTCATGAAGTCAGAGTTGGATAAAGGGGAGGGATGCAGCAGGTCATACTCCTCGATGAAGAGCTGCATGGCTTCTGCACAACGCAAGCTGATGTCCTGAAGGTTCTCCCTGAAGGACGTCTGGATCAGATGCTCCAGAGATGGATCCTTGGCAATCAGCATCTTCACCACAGCCCCGAATATGCTGCAGTCCTGTCTGTACACCTGCGCATCGCGACAAGGCTCATAAGTGGGAGAACAGGGCTTTGCCACAAGCAGGGTGTCTGAGGAACCTCATACGAACCCCGACGAGAACAACTGAAACGTTTGTGACTCGGAGCATAAAAAGGGCAGCGGCAGGCTTGGCAAAGGCATGGAAGAACAAACGCGCACAGCAATACCTCTTCAATCTCTCTCCTCTTCTGCTGGATTGCTCTGTTCCGCATAGCGGCCCTCACCGCGCAGCTCGGGAGGCCTTCGCTGTAAGGGTCTTCGCCCTCCTGCAAGACCTGCAGATGTCAGGCACGAGAAGCAGTTGGTTGTCAGAGATGCACGGAGAAAGAGACCAAGGATGCGGCAAAGACGGAGCCAAAAATACCACAGCAAATGGCAGCTCAAGTCCCAGAGACGCTGCTGGCTGCCCTTAGTACAGGAGTTACTGTGATTATTACCACTACATTTACGTTTACTTTCCTCCACAGCAACGTGAGGATCCATCCATCCATCCATCCATTCACTCAAAAGACACGTTTTTGGACTGTGGAAGGAAACCCACAGAAGCAAAAAACATTCAAAGTCCGGACAGACTGAGCCAGACTCAAACCTATATCTGAAGCCGTAGCCCAGGAGCGGCGAGGCCTCGGCACTACCTGCCGCGCCCCCACGCCACCCTATTTATTTGTCTGCTTGTTTGAATGTATGAGCAACGGCCAATTTGAAGCTGGTCGATGGCAGCCAATTCAACAGTGTGTGTTCATTTATCTGCAGACACACCACTTATTTCAGCGGCTAGTTCAGCACTTTGCATAAATTACTATTAATGGCCTCCCACTTTCATTTACATTATCAGCACTGTTACAGGCAGAAATTGACTTTAAAATAAGCTTTGCAAATTAGGCCATTTAATTGTAATAGTATAAATTGTTACTGTAATATTTTCTCTACACTCCTTCTCAGTACCCACTTCAGCTCCCATTTTATGTCTTCATTATCAAAGTGCTTCCTTAATTCATAGCCAAACACCCACATGGTGCAACACTGTCTGAGTGTTAGCTAAGTTTCCCATCCTTTCTGACAAATAAGACGCCTTTCAGCACTTCCTTTGTGGCATTTTCAACAAACATCCTTACATAAGACCTACGTGTCGCACGTTGTCAAGACGTCTGGAAAAATACATTCACCTCGTGTACATTTATTCAGTTCACTGCGTCAACTCAAGCTAAGCATCTTGATCAGGGATACTGCACAAGCACTGTAATATCGTGAACAAGAACAGCTCTAGATGATAACCCCCCCACTGAAAACTTCTTTTCAGGTATTGACAATAAGCAATATGCATGACAGCGGTGATGTTGGATTAACGTGAAGTGACTTGGCAGCACCGGGGGGGGGCAGGCGATACCTCTCGGAGGCGGTTGGTGCGTATGGTGAAAGAGAGGGATGCTGTTCCCTTCTTTTTGCTTGCAGAGGTGGCGGACGACTGAGAAGAACCTGAAAGATGAGCAGATATCAGATGAAGAGCCACAGAACGCACGTTTCAAAACAAATGATTTTCCACACGCTCCTCAGCTTCTGATTCGTAATCCAATGGGCGACAGGGGGTTTGTGTGGGTTGGCTTCCTCCTCCGTATGACCACCGCTGTGTACAAAGGGTGCTTCACGGGCTTCTATTCAGCTCAGCTGTTTGTTCTGCAGCCGGACCTTTTCCAGCCGAGGCGCACAGTAGCACGGACCCCGCCAACTAATAAAACAGTATAAATAACTGGGATGATGACAAAAGACATATTAGCCATCTTTTTTTTCTTCAAATTACATAACTTTGGCACATCTATTGAGCGTATTAGAGAGACTCTGCCTCAGCACAGGAGCGCATCGCTCCCCAGGGCGTCCGAATCATCAGCTGGTTCTTACGCAAGGCCTGTGAGTCATCACTGTACATCTCCCCGGCGCCCATAGCAACCCGCTCCGAGCTCTCCTCAGCAACTGTACATCTCCCGCAGTCATGAGCATGCCTCCAGTTCTCAGCAGAAATACTGATGCTCCAAACAAAGCGGCGCCGTTTGCTCACTCCCCCCCTTTTAAAGCACCGTGTGCACAACCGCGGCCCCCCTTTCTGCACCCAGGGTTCTGCGAACGTCACAATGCGATCGCCGTGCCCACATCTCCCACTTATGAGCTCTTTGAGAGCTTTGGGGGGTGGGCGCTGCAGCACTGTACCCTGTCGGACGCTTCAGGGAGCCACCGAACAGGACGAAACGGCGAAAAACGGTTTAAACAAGCGATTCAGACGTGCTGTCGGAACAGAGGCGAACAAGTTGATGCGATGGAAGCGGAACGATCTGGGGGAAAACCTTTGACGTTTTGCGTGCCATCATAGCACTTCCACAAAAAAAAAAAAAAAACACACACACTTTTAATTGATCCGATGTGCTTCGCTTCACATTTATCACGGGGCGGGGGGTGGGAGGGATACGTGACTTCACAGTGATTTACATCTGGATCCAGCCATGTGTTCTTAGTAAACTCAGGGCCAGTAGCTTGAACAACAGCGCTACACCAAAGGGTGTAGCAGAGGAGCGAACCGTTACACAACCTGTCACACTTAAAATATCACACATAACAGGGGTGCAAATATGGCTGCCTTTCCACGACACACTTACAGTTCTGATCCTTTGACATCCCTTTGGAGTCCGCGGCTTCGCGGCTAACGCTGGCGTGCTGAGTGTCACAAAAAGGAGGAGCCATCACCCCCACGGGAGGCCTGTTCTGTAGCCTCGTGCCCACAGCGGGGTGGTACCTCTGGAACCGGAAGCTAAATCCACGTCTCCGGAAAAACGATCCAGCATTCATGAAACTGAAAAAAATATATACAGTTGTCACAAAGATGAGCTTCATGGGATATTATTTTTCACGCTAGTTTATATATATATATAAAAAACATGGCAATGTATCGTTTTAAAAATAAGGCTGTAGTTATGACTGCATGAAGGAAAAGGACAACGTGGTACTAACACTGTAGTCACAAACCTCGCGTCCACACAGCAATTCGACTCGGAGGCCTGGTCTTACCGTGGTCTGAAGCATCGCTCGCCAAACCTTGGTCTGTAGGGGGCTGCCACTGCGGGGGGGCTTTCGGTGTGTCTTAATGGTTTTCTTTCATCCTGCATTCATCACGGCAGAAGAATCTTATTCGGACCATTCAGATAACGTCTCTAATTTACTCAGAGAAAAAGGCTGCAACTTTTGCCACTTTTAAACTGACCACGATTATTACTAAAGCGCCGCACTGGGTGTCTGCGCTTCCTGTGTCATCTGCTGTCAGCCAAGTGTGAAAATTCACACGGCGTTTATCGCTTGCCGTTCCGTCTAAGTACCTCAGCGGGGCTGCAGCAGGAGTGCGAGCTGAACAGAGAGCCTTCCGACTGCAGGGGAACAGGCTTAACCGCTCTGCCACCTGCTGGTCCCTTACAGCATCAGCACCCCTGGCTCAAGACTTTCAGAAGGTGTCCCCGAAGTGGCGGGGGACTTACCTTGGCGGCGCTGTGCTCCTTGCTCCACTGTCTTCTCTTCTCGCTCGGGTCTTCGCTCTGTTTTCGCGTGGAGCTCTGAACCACAGGCAACACAGCGGACGGCTTTGTGTCACAGACCCGTTTATTTATCTGACCGTAATACTCATTTCCTTACGTTACACACAAAAGCAGCAGCGCGCCTTCCCTCTACATTCACACCGCAGGTCTGTTGGCTCAGGAAGCCCCCCTGATAAGCGCATGTTAGGGATTCGCTTTTAAATGAACAGAAAGTAGAAAGAACAGCAGAAAATACAGGCATGTTTTCAAACGCAGGCAGCGCGTTGGCCCAAGCTGCGCGGCTTTACAAAACACACACCGGACGAGCGGCGGAGCGAGATACATTCCTACCATTTTGGCAGTGCAGGCAGGGGGGGGGGTCCCGTCAGTCTCCTTGTGCTCTTTCTGTTGATGTGCAGCTTCTGATGCAAAAACAGGAAGAGAATAAATATAACAGCACAGCTTTGTTTCATTTTCACTTTGCTCGGTTTTGCTTTCAAATTCCTGTCACTTGTTTTCCATGGGTGCTTATTTATCAGCAGGGGGGTTTCACCTGCACCGACCTGAGCAATGAAGAAAAAAGGTACCAGAAAGAGTGAATTCAGGAAATATAGCGACCGTCCTGAGCAGTTGCAGGGCAGCCTTGGAAACAATGACACCTCAAGGCGCACAGTCTCAAAGGTACCTTAGGGGCCTTCATAGACGCTGCTGCTGCGGACCTTCACGTAAATGTAAGCTGAGCTGCCAGTTTATTAGGTATGTCTATCTATTAGCGTTTGTGCTTCCCTTAGACCGTCCGAACTGCACAAGCTCAGCTGGACCTGGATACTACACGATGCTGGACGCCTTGCGCAGGAACGTCGCACCAACACTGTGTTGCGCAGTTGCTGCAAACTGGACGGCTTTCTAGTCTCGCTCCAAATGGCCCTTTCCTCCTCATCCCAAAGATGCTCGGTACGGTTGAGATTTGGGGACCTGCCCTGTGACGTGGCGCATTATTGTGCTGGAAGTGCAGCCGTGAAGGGAATGAAGTCTGTGAGCAATAAAGATGACCCCCCCCATCCACCACCACCGGCCTGTACCGTTGACACCAAACAGGACAGCTGCACGGACTCATGCCGCTCGTGCCAAACTCTGATGGATCCATCAGCGCGACGCCAAAACAAAGCCCTTGGCTCCAGGGTTGCCGGTCACCACGTGCAATAAACCAGCGACGCAGTTGTGCCCGAAAAGCCCAGGGCGACACATCCAGCACCAGCTATCCAGCCGCTGAACTCGGTCCTCTTGTCCATTCCAACACCGAGCTGAATCCTAACTGATGCTACAAATGTCACACACAGCGCAGTCACACACCGCTCGACTTGTTGGAATGTACAGCTCGTGTGAAGGTGGGGGGGGGGGGGGGTACCTAAAAAACCGGGAACNCAAATGTCACACACAGCGCAGTCACACACCGCTCGACTTGTTGGAATGTACAGCTCGTGTGAAGGGGGGGGGGGGGGGGGGTACCTAATAAACCGGGAACTCGGTGCTCGTTGCGTGTCGCCCTCACTTGCACAGGTGTAAAAACACGGTAAGACGGTTTACTGCTGACACACTGCTTTACATGTGTGCTTCAGCGGAAAAGTGATGCTGTACAAACCAACCGCAGACACAGCACTCGTCTCTGGAGTCTGGATAACATTGAGAAATACTCTACTTATCTAAACATCTCAACTAGCAAGTGAGCAGGATCCTACTTGTCTGTTTGTTTATCTATGGATGTTGGCGGAAAACAGCCGGTGAATTGAAGGGTTTATCAGGCGGCGTTTCGGTAACGATTAGATCAGGTCTCGAGACTCCGGGACAAGGAGCGTGTTTCATATTTAATATCTGCATCGTGGGCTTATAGACGGTCAGGTGAGGAGCGACGGTGACGTGTTGCGGCAGCACCGGGTTCCGCAGCTCCTGCGCACAGCGTCTCTTGCGCTATTGCGCCCCCTAGCGGCGGGAGCTAAACAGGCTCAGCGCTCGACAAGGCTTCGCCGCTTTCGCTTCCATTTTCGTGTCCGTGTCCGTGACCGTGACCGTGACTATGCAGAACGCGCAGCGGAACTTTTACGTTCATTCATTCGGCGACGCTTTCCTCTGAAACTCCGATTAAAATAAGTAAAAGTGCGTTTCATTGCAGGGTCACGTGTCAGTTCGCAGCTCAAAGTTACAAAATAAACGTGTTTTCATTTCTCTACAGAAAACTATATAGTTGCACGATTAAAAAAACATTTTTCTGAAGACGATGCTGAGCGGGGGGGAGGATGACTAGCAGTGCGAGATGCTCCTCTGTCATGTTTCCCATAATTCCGCTCGGGGAAAAGAGCGACACTGCCGCACTGTAGTGATTTACTACACACCGTAATAAACAGTGTAACACTGTACTGTAATACCATAGTAAACACTGTACTGATTACTACAGTACTGTACTGTAATACTGTAGTAAACACTGTACTGCTGTACCGATTACTATAGTACTGTACTGCAATGCCATAGTAAACCCTGTACTACTGTACTGGGTTACTGTAATACTGTACTGTAACATACTGTACTAAACACTAGTACTGTGCTGTAATACTGTAGTAAGAACTGTAATATTGTACTGATTACTATAGTACTGTACTGTAATACCATAGTACACTGTGCTACTGTACTGATTACTGTAGTACTGTATTGTATACAGTATTTAAAAGAATGCACAAGTAGGACTAAACAGTTTAGAAAAACTCTGAAGTGACGCAGCGTTACTTGTACAGAAGACACTGACAAAGTAACTACTGTAAATACTGTTCATACAAAACGCTGCCATACAAGAACGCTTTGGGACAGAACCATTCCTGTTCTGTAGTTGAAGGTGGGAGTCTGCAGAACCTGAGAGGCCCATAACCCTTTGGAGGATAAATGAGGCCACTGAACAGAGGAGAAGCTGGGTTGGCTGAGCAAGATGGCTGTAGAAGGCAGACAATACCCTGGACAGTCCGCAGGGTGCACTAAGTTACGCTGAAAGCTGGCTTAGCAGCACTTTCCAACCATTCCTTCAAAATCAACCCCTTTTATTGAAGAAACATACTGTGAACGTCAACGTCTCAGGACCACTGACGGGGGCGAAGCGAAGGTGGTGGGGGACATACAGACCCCCCTGACTGCAGCTGGACAGTCAACTACACTGAAGCTCTGTGGAGACAAGCCAGAGCGCACTTGTTCTACCTGCATGGCAGAGACCCTACGTGGAAAAGCCTGGCTGCTAATTTTTCGTTCCTTATAGTTTCATTAGAGTATCTTTTACAGAACGAGGCCGAGAAAACAGCGGCTTGCTTTTTAACGTTTTATTAATTTCGACATTAAAGTGTAATGATGAGACTGAGCTTCCCACCCTTCACCTGCGTGATTCTGGAAGTGCTGCAGAAGTCAAAAACCGAGGGGGGAACTGGGCCACCCTGTGCATTTTGCTTCTCTTTCACATGCTGTGTGTATATATGTTCTGAGGAGGTGATGGTGACCTTCCAACATTGTACGTTGCTTAAGTAATTCAGGTTCTGCAGTCAACACCCCTGAAGTCCAGGGTTACCTGGTTAACAGGTTGACGCGGCCCGTTTACACAAGAGCCGAAACACATTGAGAAGTGGTTAGTATTCATCCACGTGACTCACCTGTGAGGCTGTCGGTAAGAGATGGAGGGAAAGATACATTACAGAAACTGAAACTTCAACTGCCAGAGGCCAAAGGTTAGCGTAACAACGGGGGCTGGAAGCGTGCCGGGACCACGACCGGAGCTGGCCGGCGTCGTCTCCCCACACGACACAGCCGCAGCTTTGAGAACAGCTGGGCAGCTGGAAAGGGCTGCTTGTGCATCAGAGTCCAAGACAGTCGCCCTGTGTCAACTTCCAACATGACGCCCCATCATAAACTAAACAAGAAACGATTTTCATTCGTTCGTCTCTTCAGTGCCCCCGGGGTGCAAGTTTGTGCATTTCAACTGCTTCATACAGTGTTTTCTTCTTCTTCAGCACATTTGAAAGTGCATTCACGTTAAGTGACCAATCCAATAAATATTCAGCAGTGTTTTGACCCAAGTATCAAAAATAACCATTGATCAGTCCGTTTCTACAACGTTAACACAGGTAGACGGCCAGGGTGCGCAGAGCTTCAGAAACACAAATTGACAAACTTCCCTTTATTGTTTCCCGCCAGAAGGTTGCAGTCCGATGTGTAACGGTGGAGCTCTTACTATCCAGACATCTTGGCGGCGGTTACTGGGATTCGTGTCCTCGACAGTCTCCACATTGCTACCGCATCATCTTCAGTATCGTGTGCTGGATGTCCTGCAAGCTGCGTTGTTTCCCACCACCGTTTCAGAATGGGCCCGTTTCTTTCTACACATTAGTTTTATTAAATTTTGATAATTTTGACAAATTTTGACACAGCACTGCCGGTTTCAACACCTAACACTGGGCTGCATTGAATTGTGCGATTTATTATGTCATCTGCGATAAAGGTCCGCATTGCAGGTGAGACCCCCCTTCCTCTTCGGACCGCTAGCGCTCCTCGTCCCCTCTGGACGCACCGTCAGGCAGTGACACGAAATACAACCGACGAATTCTCGTCTTCTGCGTTTCTGGCTGTTTAGAATTTGCGATTTGAACAGAAGCACTGAAAAGGTTAATTGCTGTTATGCAGATGTATTAAAAGAGTTTTGTTAGTAGTGTGATTTGTGATTCTATTCACAGTCTTAAAAACATTTAACTTGACTTTAGATGGATTTTTCTATCCGAAACAAAAGGAACAGAAGAAATTACAGCAAGAGGTTAGGCAGTTTTAACGTATAAATAATAGTATAAATTATTTTTTTTTATTTACAGAAACCTGTTACAAAACAGACTATACAATCTTTAAATATTTAAATCTATTCAACTACATTTGTTCATGAATTATATAGCAGCCAACACTATGTCCAGCTGATCAATGCATACAAAAATTAACTATATACACTTGCTGTATACAGTGGAGTTTGCATTTCTAAGGATTCCCCACAGACAAGCTTGTTTCAGTCTTAGATTCACATTACCTGGAGTGCCAAAACATTTCTGTCATTCAATTGTCAATTTTGTGTAAAAACTAAACGAAACTTTTCATTCCTTGCTCAAAGTCACACATGACTATTAACAAATGGTCACTATGACGATCAATAAATGGGTCACATTTGGATTCCATAAGAAAAATTTGCATCCCCTCTGTGTTTAGGAAGAACTGCAGATTACAATTGCAACAGTAGTCTGAACTTCAAACCGCCAACTCTGCACTCCTGTCACCACCAATGTCATCGCTTTCAAAAGCTGTCGGAGGCCGGCCAGCATTCTTACCACAACCGGGACCCACGCAAAAGAATACCAAGCAAGTTCCGAAACAACTTCAACATTCAAGTCATACGGAAAAAATAAACAGCTGTAGTTAAACAGTCATAGTGTGAGAATTTTAGGCACTTCTTTCCTATGTAAAAGCAGTGTTTAAAATGAAATGTTTGGCAATCACGATGCAAGAAGCTGCATTACATATTAAAGTGTTTCTCGTCCTCCTTCCACTTGGTCCCATTTCGGGACACGTCCTACAGAACCCTACAGCCTTAAAGGTAAAGTGTTGCCGGAAGGCAAAGCTAAACCACCAACCGTCAGGTCCTTGTCAACTAATGTGCAGAAATTCATTAGACAACAGGGCTTTTGAGTGGGACACCTTGGAGGCTGTCAGGCCAGAACGAATTTTGTTCTCTCACAAGGTAAACGCCAGTCAAAACACTGTAAATGAGATGTACGTGGAGAAAACTAGGAGGATGCCAGCGTGATAGCTGAAGTCTTCGCCATAGATTGCACACCAAGTCTGCCCCTCTGTCCACAGAGAAAAGGGAGCAAAACAAAGCGGAAGTACGTCTTTGTAAGACAACTGCAGCGATAAGCAGCAATAGAAATGGGTGACCTGGAAGGCTGCGGAACTGGCCATAAAGGAAGCATCAGCGGCGAGCACTTGGTTCCGAAACTACTCGAAAGATCTGGATCTCATCCAAAAGGATCACGGGGACCTTAATTTACAAAATGACACACCTGAACTAGAGTGTAAAAGCAACACCTGAAAATAATTGCTCACAAAGACCTTTGGGACAAAATGAGTTTGAACACCTTGACTTGACAGCACTTCACCTTTGAAGGACCCAAGTGCACATTTAACAGATGTTCTCTCTTTGTTAGAGGCATATTGCATTATTGGCTTGGCAGTGAACCACTTCAAACAAAAGGAACTAGTTCTTTCAGACTAAATACATATTGAAGGTCAACTGTACCAAAATGGATAGGAAAATTGCTTGTGCAAAAATACATATTTAAATATGTACATTTTTTTTAACAAAATACATATTCTGAAATTTCAATATCTGTATAATACATACCAGGAAAAACCCCAAATAACAGATACAAAACAGACTGATTTACAGCTACGTTTGTTGATTGACATCAATAGGGTCATGAAATCTACAGGAGCTGAATAGTAGCTACAGTGTGCTGCTGCTTCACACACACACACACACACACACACACACACACCTCTGAGAATATTAGACGCGGTTAAACAAATGACAGTGTGGTGAAAACAGGGAAATGAAAACTTGCACAAGACCTACCACCAAGTCCAGCCCAAAAAAGAAATCCTGTGCAGGCCAAAGGTTTGCACGCCCAGTAAACTTTACAAACAAACAAAAGGGACGAGACCCTTCCGATACAGAACTCCGTTTCGGAGACTCGGAGGTAAACTGGACTCGAGCTCCCACAGTGACTGCCCCCTGAGGACAATATTTTGAAACCAAGGCAACACTTGACCGTTCCTCTTTCCACCAGTTCTCCACTGGATCTCACAGAGCAGCTTGCCCTCGCTTCACAGGGCTCAAAAATGGACACCTTGGTGGTTCTGTCACACCCTGACCGCTCTCCACTATTAGTGTGTGAAAACCATTTAAACTGTTGGCCTGGTTGCATACAGCACTGACTGAGCTGACGCTACTCAAAGCAGTGACCGCTAACTGATGGTCTGTTCCAGTATTACAATAAAACATTTGTACACTTGTGTTTTACACTCCACATTCTTACCCGAAATGTTGACAGATGAGAAACATTATTAAGATGACTATCTGATAATAAAATTTTAAATAATTTTTGCATTTTGAATGAACGTTTTTCTTGGACGCAGCTTTCTGAACACAATGCCTGTCATATCCAGCCAACTGCAGGGAAGCTGAAGACATTTGCATAATTATGCACAAAGTACATCATCCAGTTGAAGCTATGATTCACAGTTACAGGAGGCTTTTGGTTGACAAAGTGGGTACAGATTTTTTTTTTTTTAAACGATAAAATAAATAAACCTGCGGTACAGCTAAAACCACAAAATGACAATATATTCATTTGTCAACAAAACCATGACAGCTCACTCTGCCAGGTCATCTTTAAGCAGATAAGATGAATTTCACAGGGATGTTGGGGGACGTGGGTAATTCCAGCATAAGCATGTTTTTTTTTTTTTTTTTTTTAAGTCGCATTTCAGGAGTTTGGTTTGGTCTTCAGTCTTCACTGGAATGAACAAAATTCTCAAGCAGCCCAGTAAGCTTCCCAGAAGATTAAATTGAAGATTGATGGCTTTCAAAAGCTGCTCAAAGCCCTGCATAAAGCCTGTACGAGGCCTGCATTCACTGTAATAAGTGGGATCAAACAGCTCACAGTTCTGTCCCAACCAGCCCTGATGGAAGCAACGTGGGTGGACCCACCATTGATTCAGGCACCTCTTGAAGGCTCACCTGGAACCCCAAGTTTTCCGTCTCAACTCAGCCACCTTGGTGTGTTCGAACAAGTGGGAACAGTCTCCGTGACATTATGCATTAAAAATCCAAGCATGTGAAATGGCTGGAACTCCTGATAGTTTCTTAATCCAGCGGTCTCACAGCTCTTCAGAGGCTCAGCTTCAGGCTAGTTAGCCTTCGTAAAATCCATATTCCAGTGATTTAGCAGAACCCGATCAGCCAAAACACGCAGATGGTGAACATTGTTGCCCCTCCTGTAACGCAGCTTTGTCTGAACGTGAACAATCCCTGCTCAACTCAGCCCTTGTTCTGTACCTTCAGAAATTCAGTGTTAAGGTCGCAGAATGCGCAACCCCTTCACAGGAAGACCAGCCAGGCCCAGCCCGCCGCAACACTTGACATCAGCAACAGGAGTCCGGCCCCGCTGGCTGGCGTCGAGTCGCCCGCGCTGAAGAGCAAGGCGGCAGACATGGCTTTCGTTGGGGAGGGGTCTGACTTCTCTGAGAGTCGAACAGGTCTCTGCACCCTTGAGGATCACAGGAAAAGGAGACGTGAAATGCCCCGAACAATTGGGAGTGCCGCAGCCGCTCGCCCAGCTCAGACCCAGCGGGAACCGTGCAGCCGCTGTCAGGGTCGTGCCTTTGGCTGGGAAACACAGGAAAACCTTGTTACAATCTTCAAATTTAGCTCTTCTTACTTGCATTTTGTCCAACACACATCCTGTCAATTCCTTTTCCTGTTTAAGACTCAGACCCTACATACAGATCTGGTCCTTATCGTGGGGCAAGCTCCTAAAATGAAATTTGCTACCGGCAGATGGCACCAGAAAGAGCCAGTGTGGAAACATTCGTAACGTATTTTTTAACAGTGCAGTATTTTCTCTGTGCTCCAGCACTAAGACGACACCTAGTGAGAAACAAAAAGGACACACTCCAAAACATCAGGCCGACCACTCTGAGAAAGAGACTGCTTTGCTCACCGGTTGTATGAAGGAGTTGTTAGGGAGCCCTGGTGTGCCAGTGATAGTGCGACCATGTTTGCCATGGAGGTTGTTCATGGTTGGAGACTTGGGCAACTTGAGGGGTCTTCCAGGTCCCGGGGTACCCCCAACTCCCCCGCTGCTGGCCGCCAGCGAGCCTTTGCGCCTTTTGCCCTGGTCGGGGGAGGTGTGCGAGAAGCCGCCGTGAGCGCTAGCTGCATGATGAACGAAAGGCCCCAGGGACAGCGTGGAGTCACTGCTATTCATCACTACACTCATGCGCTTGATGGACTCAGCAGGACTCCCTGATGGGGGCCCCCGACCCGGCTGTTCCTGTTTGGGCCCCAGGGAGCTGGTCCTGCCAGGGGTGCAGCTGAGCCCTGCACTGTGGCTGGATGGTGATGGGGCCAACGGCAAGTGATGCGAGGTCACTGTGCAGTTCTTCCTGAAGGTACTGGAGGTGGAGGAAGTGGAGGAAGGCTGTGTCACAGCAGGGGGGTGGCCAGAGAGGGGTGAGCTGCTTCTCCTCTTTTTCCCCGAGTTGCTCGCAGCTGAACTGCCAGAGGGTTCCCTGGGTCGGAAGGGCTTGTTGCTGGGTCTTGGCTTTGAGAGCTTACTGGACACAGGAGAGGGGACTGCAGAATGTCCCGAGGGCAACTGGGGCCACGCTGATGGCCTGGCTGGAGTGTTGTAGCTGGGAGGCTCCATGGAGCCCCCAGGGGAGACCCGGGCGTTGAGGGTCGTCCCGTAAGAAAGGACTGCCTTGCTGTCCAGGGACTGCGCATAGGGAGGAGAAACGAGCACAGGAGACGGGGCAGCTGAGGTGGGGCACTGGAAGGCAGTGGCATTCCCGCTGTAGTTGGGAGCTGGATGGGAGTTTGTGCTTGTCTTCTGAGGCATCGTGGAGGTCACCATCTCTGAGGCAGGGGGAATTTTCCTGGAGAGCATAGCATAGCATCATTCAAAATTGCTTATTCATTTCAAACAGGTTAATTCTCGAATGACAACATCACTTCACACGGCCCTCTCAGCTGAGAAAAGCAGGTAAAGACAGCTGACTCACAGCGTAGCTCATTAAACTGCATACAACCAGGATCCTAATAACATTTGGGGATTTTACTTTTTATCACAAAATATTCAGTTTTGTGTAGGTGACAGACTAGGAATAGAGATTCTCTGCTACTTGCTGTGTCACTATGTCTTCCATGAACAACAGAATAAAACCAGAAAATAAAAAGAGAAAACAACAGTCAAATAAAAAACCAGAAGGACAGTGGGGGGAGGGGCTGCTGCACGTAAGTAACTTTGAAGCCCGATATGTGGGTCTCATGACTGGATTAAAGGGGTCCCGGGTAGTTCAAACATTATCATCTCAGTGTTATATTAGCATTTCCCCATTTTTAAAAGCTATGGCAGGTTTTTCAGTGTTTAGTACAAAAAAGGGGGGGAAACGCATTTTTCAACACAACAGTACAAAAATACACTTTAAAAAGCAGATTTTTAAGAACAAATCACGCTCCACACGGTAGGGAAGCCGTTACTGCACAAAATAAACACACCCATTCCTCCTTTTAACGCAGATGCACTACTGACACACTTTAATAAGTCGAGCTGGAATCTTCCGCAGTATTTCAAAATGACTAAATAAACCGCTACTTACTTCCACATCTGGGCATTGATGTGTCGATCTACCATGGCACTAAGAGCACAGCGGAGGCGATCCCAGCGCCTGTCAAACCCGTAGCAACTCCTCCCCAGCTGTCGACTCCCAAAAGTGCAGATCTGGGCAGGGCACAACGCAGTAAAGTCACTAGGTGACCAGGGCAGAGTCACTGCTGCTACCAGCTCCTACACGAATGTCCCACTTGTAACAATTTAAAAAAGAGGTCTGAGGGCCTTTCTCAGTGGCAAGGACACGAAACAGTACAACTGATTCAAGTGTCTGTAAGAGTGAAAAACAGTCGGGTCACAGTGTGCACATGCAAAGCAGGTTTTAGAGTATTTTTCCAGTGCATGTCCAGTTGACCTGAGCAGGACCTCTTCTGGGACGTGAACTCTACTGGTGGGATTTCACTGATTATTATACTGCACCACCACTGCTTCTCCAGGCCTTCGGGTGTACTCACAGCTGCTGGACGAGGATGGTAAGTGGAATGATGACAGTCCAGTTTTTCCGTGCCCTCTTCTTTCTCCTCATTCTCCCCTTCATCACTGGACAAACGGGACACTCCATCAGAGGCTGCAGCGGAGGGGTGTGGTGACTCTTGCACTGTGGCGAGTTCTCCCTGCGTGTTCCCAGAGGGGTGTGAGGAGTGGCTGTTTGGTCTGAGGGGAAACATACAACACAACAAAATGTTTCAACGGCGAAAACAACAGGGTTTGTGTTCACTAGTAGCCATGAGGTCAGTGAACCTTTAACCTCTACACTGTTCTGTTTAGATCAGTACTACATTGTACGGAAATAGAGCTGCCCACCTTGGAAGACTCGAATTATGAGGTTTAGGTTTGCCAGGCGGCAAAGGCTTGGCCTCAGAGAGAGCACTGCTATGTGCTCCCTGGTGGAGGTCGTGGGAGAAGCGGGACAGGGGAGGCTGGAGGTCCCTGAGAGGGGGAGGCTGCTGGGGGTGATCTGAGGCACGCTGCAGCTCCTTCTCCTTGGCCCTGCTCTTGTGCTCCGCCAACAGTGCGTCAAAGCGCTTCCTACGGCCCGGCACAGCCCTCCGCTGGCTCAGGGAATGTGTCTGGGAACAAAGTGCACACAGAAGTGTTTAATGAGCACTAGCGCATTCTTAAAAGAGATAACATCAACGATGAAGCTCACCTTGCATGTGAGTGATCTCGTACATGGCTTCCGTGTCACTAGGTCCAACACGCCGCAGTGGAAATCTGCATTGAACTCTCGCTCTGTTGAGAGTTGCAGTACACAGACACACTCAGTAATACAGTCATCAAGTTGGAGTTCCCTAAATAAATTAATATTCTTGCATAAAGACAAAAAGGCTTTTTAGTTAAATAATATGTAAATATGCCTAATAACTTCATTTTTGAACAGAAACAAAAGTGTTTAAGGAGGGGCATTATCATGGTGCAAAAATGAACCAGCATTTTCCCCACAGCTTGGAGTCGTATAACACATCTGTTACATCACATTATATCGCCTCACTTCACCCGATATGATCTTCTTATGTGAAAATCAAAATGACTCTGAAACAGATTCACCTGAAAAAGAAGTACACACACTACTCCTTGACAGTCTTAGAACACACAGTCACATTTGGTCTTAACTGCACTTGAGCTGGAATCATTAAAAAGGACGAACATCCACTGATCGGCAGCTGGAATTCTTCCAGAATGGAAACATGAGAACTATCTTCTGGTCATATTTTCGTTGCTCTCATTGGTAAGAGGTATGGAACATAGCCTTAAACCACACACACACACAAACCAGTCAGGCTCATCTGGGGAAGGTGGGGTACACCTGAGGAGCTATGGCACTCACTCTAAACTCACCAGATATCCTCTTGTGTCTCTTGTAGCTTGTGTTATCATCCTGCTTCCTGTCCAGGGAGGAGAGCAGGGTTTTTCCGTTGGGGATCTGCCCTGGGGACAACAGCGGGGCCTTTGGTATGGAGGAGCAGGTAAGGCTGGGCTTGGAGCTCACAGTGGTGGAGGAGGCGGGCACATGGACAGGCTTTGGTGCCACATCAGACGCCCTCACAGGCTTCTCCACTTTCGCACTTGGGGAGGCTCTGCGGAGAAACGCACGAAAAAGCGTAAGTTTAACGAAAAGCGTTAGCTGAGCACTTCCTAATAATAGTACAGCCAGCAAAATTGTTAGAGTACAATACTACGGAACACTATATATATAAATTCAAAAATGCTTGTCATTTCAGTTCATCATTATAACAAACATATAATTATTGCCAGATTTTCATTAATACAATTGAACCAATTCTTTCTGTAACATGAACTAACAAGGCAAAGGGTCACATTTGCAGATGCATCTAAAAAATTCATGCTTTACTCACTGCACAGAAATACTTCAAATGCACCTGTCCATGGCAGACTTAAAGTGCTTTGCTTAGCAGGAACACAGCAGCGGTTTGAAGGTGTGACCTGCATGTTCTCAAGCCCATTGCTAGGGCCCTTAAACTGCTCCTTGCTCAGACACCTTTATGCCAAGCCATGCAAATTTCTCAAATCTGGTAAAGTCAGCATGCGATAAGCTGCAGATAAAAGTCGCCACTTACGTTCTGTCAGAAAGCACCTTGAAGGACATTGGAGGCCTGTTGTGAACGGGCAGCTTTTCTTTGGCCACTTTGGGGATTTTGGAGTTAGAGGAGGAGCTGTCGGTCCCTGGAGGGCGCCCTGCTCCCCCCAGGCTCCCACCCCCTGCAGGCCTGTTCCTGGAGGGCAGCGTAGAGAGCGGGTACGTGGCACTCGGCACTGAGGCAGATGGGGGCTTGCTGGATGAGCTGTGTCTCCTCTCTGCGGTGGTTGAGGGCAGGCATAAAAGGTCAGTCATGGCAGGAATCACACATAAATTCACAACTCATCTATGACACCATAGCATTTAAGCAAAAAAAAAAAAAAAGTATTACAGGTACATCACATCACTTGAAGCATCATCAACTGCTGTAATTTTTAAGGTCTTCTCAGCGTCTTGCACAGAGCTTGCAGCGGGATGCCATTTTCAATGACACACAACGTAAGGCAGGTGTGTAAGAAAAGCCAGTACTCTCAGACTCTAAAATAAACAGACGCATCTTTTGGAAGGCTTTCAGGAAGCCTTGCAGGGTCGATGCTCTGAATATAACTGGCACGTTAAAGTCCTGGGCCAGGGCCTCTGCACTGTATCAGGGCCAGTGATTTCTGCAAGATGGTGGAACTACAAAACCAAATACTGTGTTTTATATGTAAAGTAAGCATAAAAGTCCCTTTTGGGTTTATTCCTAGAAACTTGAACTGTGCGCAGAGAAGAGTAGAGGAAAAAGCAGCAGATCACTTGTCACAGGTCTGAACAAAGAGACTGGCAGTTAGTGGACTCAAAAAGGCTAAATGTGAGGTTTTCTGCAGTGAAATAATCCTAAATCCTTTACATCCTAAACAGCAAACCATCACAGTAGCAACTTTAGGTCAACTGCTTGTGTGAAGTTTGACGAGATCTGTGTGGTAAACTAAATGCAGAGGGTCCAACCCTGCGCATTTTCACAAACACACGACAAGCCACAACTCCCTCAGTCACGCAGCAGGCCAGAGGAGGACCTGGGATGGAGATAAACAGTGCTGTTATTCAGTCCTGCCTACTCTGTGCCACCTCCCGCAGCACCAGCCTAGCAGACAGAACCTCCTGCTGTGCTCTACCAGTAACTATGCAGGCGGAGGAAGAGCACAGGCTGCTTTGCTCACCTCCCTGCCCTCAGGAGAACATCTCTACATTCGCCCGTTTCGCTCTCACCGTGGTTGGTGGCATCACAACAGAGCCTGACTCGCTGACATCCCGTTACTCAAACAGACGAGGAGGAGGAGGCACGTCGGACCTAATATGGGCCAATCAGAAGTGCCTGTTTGTGCTAATTAATAGCCCTTTTTCAGAGTGGACTTGGCGGCCCTTCAGAAGGCTGAGCTCGATGCTAATTCTCCTGGAGCGCGAGCTACAGTGGCCCAATTATTCTCCGGTGTCAGCAAGGGGGACACGAAATAACAGAGAGAAAACAGTCTGAAATAAAGGGCCACTCATGAAGGCAACCACAGCAAACACCGCGGGACTGGCAGTAAATCTATCTTTATCTTTGGGTAAAACAACTACACAAACTGGTTTGGCAATATCTTCATCTTCAGGAAAAACAGAAACTGACCTGACAAAATGACAAACAGTAACTACAATCAGAACAGATGTCTGTTTGATGAAAGGTGTTTGCTTGTACCCCCAACCAGAATAAATTCTCATTTGATCGAGCTGTTTGTGAGTTTATTCTGCACTAGAATCTGTTTCCCAATAATTTCATTTGGATTTTAACGAAAAATTCTCTCTAGCCCTGCCTGAACGTGTGGGAAATGAGGGCACTTTATGGTCACCTTCACAGACCGCAAACTCGAAACAAACACCCTCACCCAGTTAATGAGACCTACAGCAGACTGAGAGTCTATGGGGGGGCTTCCACTTCCTGGGGTCTCCTCTCTGTGCCAGGTTTTGATTGATTGTACTGTCAAGGTTTGTTTGTGTACTGGTATGACAGCAAACTTTTTTTTTTTTTTTAAATTGTGGCCATTAAACTATAGTATAGATTAAAAAACAAACTATACATTAAAAGCACATTAGTACGAAAATCAGCAACAATATCAGAGGTGTACAGTCATACCCTGAGATACCCTATCCGTAATGGATCAAAAAACCTTGAGGGCCCCTTTGTCTTTTTTTTCTCCTTCCCAAGAGTCTAACAGGAGAAAAGGTACAAAAATGGGAAACTATTAAAAAAAAAACTTTCAACATGTAACTTCGGACAAATAAGTAAACTGAAACACGCATTAGTAATAATGAGGTTACAAATAAAAAAAAAAAAAATTACTTTTAAATGCATTTATTCAAACTGTATTTTGTTTCCCTATATGTTTTATAATGTCTTGCTTTTATGGAGAAAAAGTGACTCCCATCTCCGCATCCAACCGCAAACTGGCAGTAAAACACAGCCAAACAGAGTAGGAGTATGTGACTAAATTAACTGAACTGCATCTAAAAGTTTGTCTGCTGTGAAATGCACTTTGGTTTTTCTCCAAAGTGATGCACAGCAGAGTGATACACCTCACTCTGCTGAATGAATAAATGTAAATATAGCTCATCAACAGCTACTTCTTACGAAGCCCATGATCAATTACATGAATTCTGCACCGAATAGGAGTTTGCGATGACACATTTTCATTTGTAGTCATTTTGAATGTTTTAAATTTTAATGTGGCTTGGAGTTTTAAAAAACGTATCCATTTATTATAGCGATAGTCAAGGTTTCACTGTTCTATTTTAAGAACTAAGCAATCCAACAATTAAATAAAACAAAGCATATCTGCACCGAGCTTTTACTGATTGCGAGTTAGTAAAAGTTATTTTTGGAGTTACAAGTTAAAGGAGGCAACAAACATCCAGTCCACATTGCACTTGTCAGTTGAGGCAGCACAGTATTTCACTAAAACAGCAGCAGATGGCGCTGTACGTCTACAATGGCCTCTGTGACGCTCTTCTGTTGACCACTGCAGGATACACTGCATGGCCAAAAGCATGTAACACGCAAACACCACACCCCCATACGCTTGCTGCAGATTTAATTTCAAACCCGTGGGATTAGTATGTTCTTGGTCCTGCTGTAACAGCCTCTGCTCTTCTGGGAAGGTTTTCCACTACAATTCAGAACTCGGCTGCGGGGATTTGCTCCTGTTCAGACGCTAAAGCGTCAGTGGGGTCGGATACCGATGTTAGGCGAAAGGGTTCGGCTCACAGTCGGGGTTCCAGTTCATCCCGAAGGTGACGGATGAGGTTCAGGTGCGAGCTCTGCAGGCCAGTCAGGTTCTTCCGCACCAGACTCGGCACAAATAAAGGCTGGTAAGATGGAAAGTGCTTAGTTAGGAGTGTTTCTCAAAGACGTCTAGAACTGAGGATACAGCAGTCTGCTACAGGAAAGGTGTCTGATGGGAGCTCAAAGGAGCCAAGAGGGTGAGGAACCTGAAGTTCTTCACAGGCAGGCAAAACTGGCTTGAAGAGCCTTCTGGACTACAGGAAACAAACAGAGATCTATTTCCTGGCCAAGTTTGAAAAACGGAGGGCCACAGATCCATTAATCATAACCCATGCAGGGTCACAGAGGTCTACAAGCTGCACAGGAAGGACAGGGCGTTAGGCAACATACACCCTAGAAGGAGATGCCAGCCCATCACAGCAGTCAGACACACCTTTACTTACTCACACTTACAAATAATTCAGTCACAGTCCACCGGAAACAGAATTTGATAACCAGAACAAAGTCACATTAATATGGGAAGAACAACATGTAAGCTCCACAGGGACTGTGTTGGATTCAAAACTAAAGGCTGTGAGCTGTGAGCCACCAGAGCTACAGCTGTGCCACCAAACTCCCCTCTCGCCACAGTTAGAGACTTCATAGGACTTCAACGATTTTAAGCTCATAAAGCCTATACAATTGATCAATTCAAGTTAAATGTGACTGAGACTGAACAACCTTTCATGGAAATGCCTATTCAAAGTGACCTTTGAAGCAGAACTGCTGTCTAAGAGCTGAGCTGCAGAGAACTGGCAGGCAGAACAGGGAGAACATGAGAAGTATCATGTTAAATGTAGTTGCGTTAATGTTGACTCTTAGTGACCATACATAGAGCGAAAGCTCCATCGTCCACTTCTGTCGTTACGCTGGAGAGGGGGGTGTCTGCAGTCGTGTCACAGAGAAGGACAACAGTACTGACAGAGGGTGAGAGGAATGAACGATCAGAGCGTGAAAGAACCAAAGGAAGAAATCCTGATCGATCCTTACAAGTCAACTGAAAGGGAAAGCGGGGGACTACTCCGCAATATTAACGTTCAACTTAAGAATAACTGAACTAGTTCAACTTAAAAAAAAAAAAAAAAAAAAAAAAAAAACAACAAAAAAAANATTAACGTTCAACTTAAGAATAACTGAACTAGTTCAACTTAAAAAAAAAAAAAAAAAAAAAAAATTGACCAGCACTAAATGGTCTTTCAAAGTTGTCATTAACAAGTACAAGTTAATGTGGCAAAAAACAGAAAAAAAAATGCACAAATCACTTACAAAACATCACAGAGAATGAAAAACAATAAGTGTTCAAACAACGTTATGGAAACACTGCCCAGCCCTGAAATCTCCAGCTCTGCAAAGCTGGATGTCTCGCTGGCTCATAGGCCACAACACAAAGATAATATTAGAGCGTGCATGGTCCATGAAGGAACATTTGGTAACATCAGTCCATTGGTGAAAAATTTCTTTTTGTGAAACATAAGTAAATATCAGTCTCTTATCCCAAGCATATTCTTAACCCAGACACGCTGAAGTTCTACTGTACAGTCTATGGGATGTGATCATTAAAGATCAAAACATCCTGTTATTATGAATTCGTTTAAGAAATAACAGGAAGCTTGATAACAGAATCAGTAACATTACACATTGAGATACTTCCCATAAGCAAATCTGCCAAATCTCTAACCGACTTACCGACCCTTTTTGCCCAGTCAGAGAATCAACTGGGGTGGTAATCCAGGGTAACGCATACCCTCGAAAACATATTTCTTTGAACATGCTGTGTCTTTTCTCAACATAAATTAATAGCATGCTGGCTGGCCTTTGGTCTCAAATCTATGAGTCAAACTTTCTACTAACATTTGGCAGGAACTCGGAGGCACTACACTCCGCTGCTTCTTCAAAGCATCATTAAGCTAAACTCCTCATGCAGCCCATCTTCGCGCAGCCATAGTTCCAGAGACAGTCATGTTAACACACCCGCAGAATATAATGACGCGACACAGTCGAAGTTTTGTGTACGGCCTCCTGCATATGAGCAAACAGGCCACACATATAATAAAATGGCTCAAACAGCGCTGCTTTATGTGGGATTCAAAGGAACAATTCTCAGTTAGCCCTCCCAGCCATGATTCATAACAAGATGACTACGCTCTCAGGCTTGTCAGTACTGTGAATAAACGCTGACAAGCAACCCTGGAATGCCATCATTCCAGCTTTTTGGTGTGAAATATTACAGAGTTATCAAAACAAGTATTCACATGAACTATTTTCTATAAGACGACAGGAACTGGGTGATAAGACAGAAAACCGGGAGAATAACAACGTACAGTAATGGTTTCTGGAATGGGCAGTAAAATGGTGTTGACTAATGGCTCAGTCACCAGTGTAAATTCCAGCTGAGTGCTGCTGTTGCTCTGGTCCAAGGAACAGTCATCCAGCAGTCAACTCACTCTCATCCATTACAAAAAATATGCAAAGCTGTAGGGAAACCAATTTTATCCTTACACTCTGGCCCAGAAGCAATGTCTTTTTATACAGCATACCTGCCATAAATATGTCTAATTCCTCGCTCGTGGTCAGAGGAAAGGACACATCTGCACCAGTGAGTCAGTTCAGCCACTGAAACATGGGTTCTCTAAATGCTGAGTCGCAAATGTGGTAATGATGGCACACGGGTGTAAAAGGGCAGTTGGCAAAGATCATCGTTTGACCGTTCTCTCCGAATCCGCTGATTCTCAAACCACAATTCACCAGCTTATGTAGGCACACGGCTGGAAGGCTAGCCCACTGCTGCAGGTCTCTAACGTGTCTGTGCTCCATTCTTCATCAAGCACTTTGTGGTTAGTGCACCACTTGGAAAATTAAATTCATACTGCCAAATTCTCTGGCAGGAAAACATCCGGCTCATTCACAGCCACGAATTCTAGTCGTGAGTGTCAGTCAGTTCTATTTGGCACGTTCTCATCTTCCACATTTTGTTTCCTGGGGGAGTAACTTTGCTGACACAAGGCAGGTTAAGCCCACTCAAAAACTGAACGAAAACATACACCAAATCCTGCCAAGGATTTAAACACAAGGCTGGGGTTTTGATAAAACACCTTCAACAGTCAACTGCTATGAAAACTGAACATCAGAGGAACATTCCGGAGGAAAGCGTTCATTGACACTCCACCGCAGTCCTGAAATACTAATCGTCTAAACAACTGATCTGCTGAAAGCTCTGTGACCTTTCTGAGAATTTATTATATAAAACCAAGGCTTTTCGATGAGGAAGTCAAAGGGCAGAAAAGAACAAAACTGCAGAGTAAAGCTTTGCTCTGCTGCACTTACCGTAGTGTCCCTGAAAGGCCTGGGGCTTCACCGCCTGTCCACAATGGCTGCACATCACCAAGTAGAAGTCATCATGTGCAGGGCACTGGCCAAAAATGGCCATGTCTATGGAGACAGGAAGAAAACACACAAGGTTATCACCACATAGAAGGGGACAACTTGAACATTAAATACAGGACAACTTCTGGAAGCTCAAACAGCTCACTTTTTAGCTCAACTGCACTGGATTATATCGTCGTACAGTAATGACAGCTTTAGATCTCTTCACAGCTCACTTTTGTAAACATATTTTAAAAATTTATTCCTGCCCTAACACTAAAGCCCAGAAAAGTATTTAGAATACTTTCGGGATTCTTTTTATTTTAAATAGAGAGTATGTAGATAAATATGGGCGCTTGTACCTCGCCTTATTCATTCTGATGTCTGATTGAGCGAAATGTTTGAATTAACTGAATGCAGTTCAAATTATGTTGGAAATAAGCTCACCAGAGAAGAAATAACATTGCAGTCAAAACATCAGAACAACTAAACATGATACCCTCTTTCTGGGGAGAAGGAAACTGTGAGACTGAGACATGGCGATCTCCATCAGAAACAGCACTGTTTCAAACCTTGGCGTTTGTTGTCGTCATTCACTGTTCCCTCAGGTATGACTCTCTGGGGAAGATGTGCTTCAATCTGTCCTTACAGACTCAATAACAGGGCCTTGTTCGTACAAACACAGATGTGGAATTAACACCCACATCAGCGGCAGGCAGTGTAACACAGGCACTTCAGATCCTCCCTGTTCATCTTGTATGGGAAACACTGATGTAAAGGCGAGGTTTGGTGCACCAGTAAGTGATAACCATAAGTATAATTACAGTGAACCAAGTTAAGCTTTTCAAAAATACATCAGAAAGAGGAGCAGCAGTTCACAGGGCTGAGTGCAACACAGTTATTTGTCCATGGATGCATTTTTGTACGTTTTCTCTGTGCTCACCATCAATGACTGAATTATGGATTACAGTTATAACTACATGCAAAAGTTAAATTCAGTTTCAAAATTCAAAAAGAAAATTCCGGAGGAAAAAGTATATGCACTGTTAGCCTCAAAGAAATGAATCAAAACAAAGTTTTAACAAAATCAAACTGGGCTAGTTTGGTAGCCTCATAAAAACAAACCACCTGAACTGTTATCGTTCTAGACGTTTATTAATCTCAGCAACCTACATGCAGCTGTGTTCTTTGCTTCTTCCAGCTCTTTAGAGAGCCAATCTAAAATGACCACCCGGCGTCTCCTATCATTAAATGCCTCAAAATACCAACGCCGGGGTCCAAGAATGTAATCAGTAGTCCATAGCGCCCTCTACTGGTGGACAGAAGTACACAAAGGAACAATCCAGGCACTCGGATCAATTTCTGCGTTTAACAGTTTTTAACGGCTTAACACTTTGCTGGTTGATGTCAGAGACAGAAAAACACAGAGTAAACACGCGTTACCACGTGGGAACATGGTACATGAAGATCAGCGAGAGGAGATGGGGCCTAAAACTCAAGTGTGATCAAGAACACCGAACACTATTGAATAACCATACTGAAATGCAGCAGTATGAAAAACTCTATAGCTGTATTAAGAAATGTTCATTTGAGATCACTTTGAATAGCCTATTTTAGCCCGCCATTAGTGCGCCACACAAGAAGCTTGAATCAATTGCTGCTGCTGCTCCGCTCTTCTAACATCTCCATTAACTGTTATGTGCCGGAATCTGCACTTTTATGAGCTGCATGAGGATTGAAAATTGGCAGGCCTTCAGTAATATTCTGTGGAATACGTGGTCTTCCGTGAGGGGTCCAAGACGCTCTCTCACAGGGAGCACTGGGCTGGGTATCAGCAGGCAAATGGATGCGAGGCTCTTCTTTGAAACACGCATGTGACGCCTTCCAGGACACTCACTCCCAAACCAGTTCTCTGTATGAACACCCAAAACGCACCAACGGTTGGACAACTTACAGATTCGCACTACCCAGGCTGTAAAAAACTAGACTTTCATTTCACACAGCAAGAACAACAAAAACATTTTAATGCTAGTTAAAATGCCAATAAATTCATTTAACAGGCACAAATCCTTATTTCCTTTGGACAGCACGGTAGATCCAATTTCTGATTAGACCACTTGTCACAGGTGTGAATGCTACCTCAGATAAAACACTCTACAGCTAGAAGGCCTCCATCCTTACTGATGATGATATGTTTAAAATAAACCGATAAAAAGACAACCCACACCACCATGTCACCCCAAAACAAAATAAGCACAATTCGTCATCTGACTCTGACCGTGATAATATTAACAAAACAACGTTATTATTCTTCAGAGCTGACAAAAAGAGTAGCTGGCTGTACTTTGCACATCACCCACACAGTTTTATGCCATCTACCTGCTTTTAAACTGGAGCAGTTGAGTAAAACGTGGACTCTTCCTCTCCAGCACCAACGTAGGAGTCCTGTGTGTGAATAACAAAGGGACTGTGGCAAAAGGGTGAGTTGCCACAAACATCTTCCCACAACTGCTGTTTGCTGGCTCTGCTTCCAGACTCTCGGCCTTAGACTGTAACTGGACACTTTGTGCATCTTGTTACTTAATAAACTGTAGCATCTGCAGCTGTTGAAACCATTTAATTCCTATTCAAATTAACACATTAGTTGCTCATTAATTTTTATTATGTTTGGTTGCTAAAATGCCATAAAAGGACATCTTCTCAAGGAAAGGATAAAAGTACGGTTTTTGTACTCAGATTTTAAGCTTCAACCCTCTTGTAACAGGACGTTCCTTCACTACCGTCAGGTACTTCTCACATGACTCAAGATCTTGCCACTATTCCCAACACACACTGCTAAGATACCACAAAAATGGTGCAAAATCCTTGGAACAACCCTAATAAAATCCCTGCAAACTAAAACACAGCGCAGAACTTTGTGCTAATCATTACCGTGCAAAAGCACCACCTGAGCACAAGGCTGTAGCATATCTCTCCAAAAGGCATTAAGAACGAAGCATTAAAATAAGGCCTTCAAGCAATCCCTTCCCCACCTACTAGAGGATAGAAGTATCTATTTGTGGAACACAGATATTAGCAACCAAGTTGCATAAAGCATCTTTTTTGAAAAAGCTGGAAGATTTTGGATTCCATCTGTCGTTTATTTTGGGGGGAGAAGGTTAAGGAAGTTGTAAGTGGCGAGAGCAACAGCACAGCTGCGATTTCTTCAGCACGACTCTGTGGATTCAACTAATTTGGACCAAATGGAGTTTGCTGTCATGATCGGTGCCTCTGTACTGCCCTTCAGTCCTGCCTTTTCCAGGCATTGGTAGGATCTCCTCACGTCAGCCACCTCTGCTATCTGTCGGTGGTACGTTCTATTGAGAGGCTTCTCCTGCCGTGGCACCTCATGTGCTTCCCTACTGTCAGATCATCTTTAGGGGACATTGCTTGGATGTTCTATGTCTCATTCCAGACAGTAGTCATCACACTTTCCAGACCCTTTCCAGTGCACTGTCCTCTTCCAGGAATAGGGCTACCATCAAGTTGATTATTTATACTACAAATTTAGCAAGAAGGTAAACACTACAGAATGCCATTTCAGAAACGTACACCCAGTTGTTAATTTCAGTACTACCAAAATCTCGAATGGCCCAAGTTATCTTACGTGTCATCAGAGACATGCTGAATACTTAGAATTACAACATTTCTTGGGGTTGTTGCTAACACTGATATGAAGTACTCGTCTTTCTTCTGCAGCCTCTTTGGGAGAACAGAATTAAACATCATGTTCCAGCCCAGGCTGTTTATAAGATTATTCTATTTACTTGGCTGTAAATTTGATTTGAAAATCATGGGTTTATGCCTGAGACAACAGGTATTCAGTCAAATCAATACATCCTCGTACAGCACCATTCCAAACAGGTCGTCTCAGAGTGTTTAAAGTAAGACAAAAAGTACATAAAAGGATATAGGAAGTAATACTGAGATACAAGGCAATGTTTTATCAGTTGATGTCTGAACTCCAAATCATTAAGGCATTAGGCACTTTATCTCATTATTTAAATCTGTGCAACACCTTGCATGTGGCTCAATGTACAACTTTCTGGTGTCAACAATCTGGGGAAAGGAAAGCTAGTGAACTGGTAATGAGCACAAAAAGTGAGAACATTTTGCTCTTACTATAACATATGAACAAATTATAGAAAGGTGACGTGGACATGGGGGTCCATAACAGTGAAGCCAAGCTCACCCTGGATCACACATCAGCCTGTCGCAAAATACAAATGCTGCTTCAGCAGACTGTATAAGTTCAGTTAAAAGTCAATGTTTCATCTCGCCAGCGTGCCTTTGAAAAGTAGGATGAACCACAAGTACACGAACAAGAGGAGAACGTGAAAATAAAACGACAAAATTTTGCATGCAAAATGTGGAATCTGAGAGCAGACACCTAAACCGAGACCCTGGCAATTATTCCATTTCACAGAAATAACTCAGAACTAAGACACCGAAAGATGCAATAAAACCGTTTAAGTCTAACATAGAAACCAAACTGTTTCATGATCAAGGTCTTCATTCAAATAAAGATTTACTTATAAAGAAGTCAGCTTTATCAAAGCATCCTTACAAGAATTGGCTCGTATACTAAGGTACTTACAATGATTTACCCATTTAGACATTAGACAATTCAGAGTCAGTACCCTACTGAAGAGTTCTACTGCAAGAGCGGCGATTTAAACTGAGCACCTTCCAATTGCAAGGTGACAACTCCGACCACTGTGCCACCAGGTGACTGAAAAACGTAAACAACACGATCATAAATGGAAGAATGCTGACATATGAGCATGTTTTAAAATCCAACATGGACCATCTTGTGATGAAGGTGAAGTTTGGTGACAGTAACAGTTACAACTTGGGAAGAAACAAGGTGAAATGTTTATAAAACACGGTGCATAAAAACAAATGGGAGGAAAGAGGTATTTTGTGGAGATTTTTACGAGCACCTTAAGCTGCCAGTATTGCAGCCGGTTAAAGCTGTGTTTTCAAGTAAACAGCACAACAATAATTACCTGAGCACCACTCCTCACCACTCACCTGCTCAGGTGAACTCTACTACCTTTCCCTCCACCTCTTACAATTTAACCTTCTCACTCCTCTGTACATCCAGACCATCTTCACCACCAGAAGCTACCCTGCATCTAAATATATCTATTGGTGCAGAACCACATCCAGAAGTAACCTGTGTGACCAATGTCCAGGCACTCACCGTCTCTGCAGAGCCTCATCACTTCGCGGTTCTTCCCACAATCCTTCAAACTTTCTTCACTCTCAGCACCTGAAAGAGCAGCGGCAGACAGTCAGCTCAGTTTCAAGATGCTCCACTTAGGGTGAGCTGCTGGATCAATACTGATTATATTATTACCACGATATCAACAAAACTGTGAGCAGCAGCACTCTCGTGGCCCACCTCCCGACCCTCACCATGGTGGTCCTGCAGCTGAGCGGCATCAATCCAGTCGCTCCAGGGCTGTCCCAATACAGCCTGTGGACTGGGGAGCGCCGCCATTGCCGCAGAGCTTTCTCCGTGCTGCTGGTGTTGCTGGTTGTGTTGGTGGTGGTGGTGGTGGTGATGGTGGTGATGGTGGTGGTCGTGGTGCTGTTGGTGGTGTTTGTGCTGCCGCGCTGCCCTGCGCTGCTCCGCCTTGCCGTCGCCGTCGGCCCTCTCCGACATCCCTCCAGCTGCAACGACACGCAGTGGTTCAGCACGGACCCTCCAGCCGCATCACCTCACACTACGTGCATAAAGCAAAAACAAACAAATAAAACCAATAATTCTCGCGTGTGACGCTAATGTACTTGCGGGTTTCATGTCGACAGTAGGAGAAAAGCCGTGAGGGAAAAGTGCCTTGGAAATGATACGGCATGACAAGAACGGACAATTTTCCTCCAGAAAACTTTTTAACAACTAAGCACGAAACTCAGCCCAAGTTAAACAAAACTTGTAAAAAGCTTGTGCCAAAAGCCAAGTCTCTTAGCTAAATAAATCTGTCGTTTTTGCCATCTACCCCCGTGAACCGTCTGCGCGCAGCGCCGTGCTTTACTTTCCACACAGAACAGGTCCGGCTTCCCTTCTCTGCAATCCAGTTCAAATACACTTCGATAAGAAAAGTTACACATCCGATTAAATGTCCACTTCCATACGCCAACATCTAAATATCCCAAAGTTAGGAAGAGAAGTCTCACTCGAGGCAGGGAAGTGCACGGAAAGGCGCCCGAGGAGTCGTCAGGAAGCTGAAGAGTAACCGCGACGTGCCGGCTGTACCTCCAAACAGGACGAGCTGCTCAGCTGGTTCAAACAGTTTCTACTGTGGGTGCGATTCAACAGACAGCTGCAGGGAGGAGGAAGCGTGTCTCGCTGAGGTGTGGGACTCGGGACCTCCGAGGTGCACGAGCGCACGCGCACACACCGATGGAGGAGGAAGTTTGTCTCACTGAGGTGTGGGACTCGGGACCTCCAAGGCACGCCCACGCGCGCGCACACACCGATCACAGGCGGAGAGTGGGCAAAAAACATTGAACAAGCCGTCAAAAACTTGACACCATCACTGATGGCACCAGCACACGCAGAGCTCCCAGTAAAAAGTGTTCCTGTAAGGCGACACCCACGGTTTTCACCCTCCAGGGCTTTCCGGTAAGTTCGTCTCTCCCACTAAAACGGCCAGACCCTTAACAGCAGCCTGCTACCACGAACCAAGAAACAGACTGAATTACAGACACAAGTTTTAAAATCAGTAAACCACTGGTGGTACGAAGCACAACAAAGAAAACGTGTGTCAACTTATTTAACTGACACCTTCACCCAGGACGATTTACATTACTGCACAACATTACAGTGATTTCCCCATTATATCCAATACAGTATTCTTACTGTGTTACTTCAGACTAACATCAAGGGCTACTTCAGCAGGAGTGGGATTCGGACCAGACGCCATCAGATCACAGCAGCCCTACGTACTCCACAACCTGCTCTCCCACGACAACTCATTTTCATTTGTTTCCAACTAAACTTGTACCACTAGTGCCTGGGAAAAGTCACTCAGTCTTAACTTGTGTCTTCAGGCTAAAATGTGCCCACAGGCATCTTTTTTCATTGTTCTGATTCACAGATACTCAGTGACTCAGTTTCTCCACCCAATTTCAGCAAGAAACCAAACAGATCGCAGCTCACACCACAAAAAGTCTTCCTGCCCTATACTGAGCTGCACATCAGTATGGATGGATTTAATTCCGATTCAAGAGCCTCGTTGTTTTTAACTTTCTTGTTTCCTCAGGAATTAGTACATGCTGATTTCTGCAAAGTCTGGTGGCTTTAGACTGAAGCAAACATAGCCTTTGGTTTTGGTCTATAACTAAGGCACATGAGCCCTGACTCAACTCCCCAGCACAGACTTCTAACCACAGAAGCATTTAACTGGCTTTAACTAAGCCAGTCTGAACTTATTATTAATTTGTTGCTTAGCAGATGCTGTTGTCCCTTACAAAGCTTACAGTGCCGTCTGCGGTTTTTTCCATTGTGCCAGTTCATATTTACTCAATGCATGTTACATGACCGTACCAAATACTCTACCTACTGACCTGTAACCCTGCGCTCCCGACACATTTGATCACGTGCTCTAAAGACCACGAGAACAATAAACAACGCTCGAGTGTCCCATACAATTTAAAAAAAAACAAAAAAAAAACAACAAAACTGCTAAAAGTAATGGTTTGGGGCATAACATAAAGGTAGGAATGGGATCCTCATCAATCCCAGTTCTCAACCTTTTCTACACTCGTCAGTGTAAACAGTCAGACCTGGTTGTGAAAAGGCTCTTTCACTGGTCCCTGGACTACTTACAGTCTAGGCTGTGCGCTGTGTATATGGTAATCTGTGAGAAAATATTAATGCAGTTAGTATTCATTAATTTATGAAACATGAATTTAACAGTGCAACCCAGTGAATTGTGTCTTTCCCCCGCCACTGATCTCCCACTGATTTGCTGTGACTCAAGGAATGATATAACTGACTGTCCGAGACCAGGTTAACAATCAGCCAGCAGCCACTTTTCTGTTCCCACCTTCAACGGGTGTGTTGTGGCCTTGTTAAAATACAGTGCGGAGAGGTGCCGGTTTACAGCTGAGTGTATGGTGCCAAAAACCAGCATCGCTTTCTGCAAACTCTCCATGTGACATCAAACTCATAGTAATTATAAAGAAATAATGCAGATTTCATATTAATGGTGACAATACTTTTAACAGGGAATTGAGACATAAGGCATGTTCAATTCAGATATTTATATAATTAATCTTTATACTTATAATGCTGAATTTGTCAAAGCCATTGAAATAACCAACACAAATTATTGGGAAACAAGCACAGTATTACATTAAAAGACTTAAAATCCGTACTACTACGCAGCTTGGTGTGTTATTATTTGTCATGGTCATTAAAGGCAAATTTCTGTTGTTAAACTTGTTTCTGTGGTTATGAGTGTTTTTTTTTTTTTATCATGTTAAAATCTAGCTTCCCTTTTGCAGGTAACAGGAGAGGATGTTTGATAATTAAAATAAGACCAAAACACAGACAATTTGCTTTTACTGTTAAACAGCAGATTGAGGTCGGGTACAAACACACAATCTCCAACCAATCTGCTCTGACACGATAGGTCTGGAATAATTGACTCTCCAGAGGGTGGTTCCACGTTAGCCCTTGGAACCTGTAATAGGTGACCAGCGACACTGTTAAAATACACACTATACTAGTGTATAAAATATGCCGTGCAGAAGATTCACACTGTTACACTACTAGCTTCTTATCTCCACTATGCTGTTAATACTGGACTCTGTCAGGTGTAGTGGCAACAACACGGAATAGTTCCTTAGCGCTTACACTTAAGGGGGCCCACACCGTTGGTAGGATACTGAAAATAATAGTTATGACAGCAAATTAGTTTGTATTAGTTTGTTTTGGCATTTTGGTGTATGTTTAAATAAAATCCAATGTATATAAATGCAAATGTCCTTTTCACAGGGGCCTAGGATTCTTGGGGCACTAGATACTTGTCTACCTTTCCCTAATGGTAAGTCTGCCCCTGGTTGCCAGTAGTAGCCTTTTATCACCATTTCACCATAGCAGTCGAGGCACAGTTGATGCCACTGCAAATACTGGCAAATCACAAGCGCCGATTTCCGTCAGCTACTGAAAAGGATCATAAGATCATTCATCTACTACCTGTACAAACGCTGGCTTGTGGCACAATTGTGTGCACTGTTATCTCAAGTTCAGTTTTCAGTCATGGCAAAAATGGAAGCGTTCCAACCAAAAAACACCTGTCCAGTACTTTGTCAACCTCATAGGTCATTAATTCAGAGAGCTGTCACTGTTTAAAAATAAACAAACTCTCAAACATTCATTCAGTCATATAACAGCCTCTGTTACATTTCACTTTGATCATTCAAGTTGTGCATTTATCCTCGAAGCTGTTACTTAATTACCATTATTAACTTTGTCCAAAGTGACTTACAAAGCAAGATTCTTTACCCAAAACTTCAGCACCATTAACCATATAATTAGCTACTTTCTCATAACTCGTGAGGCGACCAAAAGTGAAAACGCGCGTGTGAATTAACAAGACAAAAAGATTACATAATTCCTTTTGTGACGAAATCCAGCAGATAGCTGTCATTGAGGAAATGATATCTTATCAAATCTTGTGACAAAGTGTTCCCTGACAGCTTTAAATAACAGTCCCCGTTTGGCAACTTACTCCATTCATCCATCAACGAAACAACGGAGGGCTGCTTGTCCAGACCATTATGGTGCTCATGACTGGGGCTACTTATGGAAACACCAGTGGAGGCCAAGTAATCGAATCCAATAAGTAGAGTCTACGGTTGACCACCAGAAAGTACAGCTGCTTGCATCTACCCATTACAAGAAATACATCCTTCACGTCTTAGAAATACTTTTGCAAACATTTTTGATGAGAGAAACTGATGACCTACCTCACGCAAACAAAACAGAAACCAACTGTCCGCAACGGTCAACCTGAGCCGAGCGAAGCAGACAAAGTGCTGGACGTGTTTCCGCGAGGATGAGTTTGGAAGTTCCCCTAAACAGCGTGTCTGCATCCAAGAGCAAACTGACAGCATCCGTCACGGTGAAAACAGACTTTCGGCGCTGCGCACACACAGCAGGCCACGTTACAAAAGTTTATTCTCAAATCCGGCAACACTCAATGGGAAGCCTCCTCTCCACGCTGCTCAAGTACCGCAACGGCTCCAACATGATAGTTACCCGCGCCTTCCATCCATCATTTCGAACACGCACATTTTAGCTTTTGTTGCTGCAGCGCCGCAGTTACAGTGGGTGTATCTGGAGAAAGCCGACACTAAAGTGACTACTTGGGTCCATGTCTTCCTCTCGGCAGCTAGCTTGCTGAATAAAGTCTGGCGACACTTGCAGCTGTGCCGGAGAAGATGGCTGCAGACGCTTTTGTTCCGTTTACCTTTAAAAGTGGAGTATTTTATTGGCGTTCCCCGTCTAGAGAGCCTGGCCGACGGCAGCGCGGGCGAACCGGACCCGCTAAGCTAGCTCGCTGGTTAGCCCCAGCACGGGCAATCTAACCATGAACGGCTATTAACGAAGCATCATCCGTCTTTACCTGATTGCAGAAGTTTGTAAAAAAGGAACAAATATATCCCCGCAGCTCCTAATCCACGGAACGTGGGCGGTGTATAATACTGTGTATCCGTAAATAGAGCGCAAATGTAGCGTTTTCACTGACAGTGGAGGTCTCAGCCAGGTGCTTCCATGCCTGTTTACCGGACTGCATTCTGGGACGTGGACGTAACTTTTCCCGCACGCATTGCACGTCGATTGTGCTCGAGCGCGCTGGCCACAGAATGAAGACAGCGAGAATGAAACTGACGCCATTTTGGTGCAGCTCCTCACCGGCGGCCCGCCAGCAAGCAGTGAGGAATTCGAGCCAACATGACGGTGGAAGTTAAACAGTTACACTACCTTTTTCACTTTAGCGATGAAAACCCCGGTTTTTTTTTCCCTGACACGGCTTTCAAAACCGCGGCGCCAACTAATGACTGCTGACAGTTTCGTCAGGGACCCCCGGCTCGCGGCTCGCGAGGTGTCCCGGTGGCTTTTTTAGCAATAAAGGGCCTGGAACCAAATACGAAGTGCGGCGCTCGTTACAGATCCCCCCCCGATCGCGTTCCTACGAATTTCGCTTTTGCTTAAAACCCTCTTGCACTGACGTCATAGTGTAGGAAGCCCTGTCCGAAAATCTGCGCGGCTGCAAAAGCTGTAAAAAATGGACAGATCTTAAAATGTGTTACTCATGGTTTCAAGTGAATATCTAGCAATTTCCAAAATGTATATCTACCAACTGTGCGCCATTCTACTGACGTGAAATAACATCACATCATTTATTGCATTTTTACCTTGTTTAACGCTCATATTTAATTTCATTTCGAATGGATTCATAAATATATACAATCT
This sequence comes from Arapaima gigas, assembly GCA_900497675.1. Classification (NCBI taxonomy): domain Eukaryota; kingdom Metazoa; phylum Chordata; class Actinopteri; order Osteoglossiformes; family Osteoglossidae; genus Arapaima; species Arapaima gigas. The sequence goes on from UFQX01000033.1 coordinate 1,784,401, forward strand.
AAATACCGATTAAATAAAAGAAAGTTACATTATAACACCGTAACTATATCGTATACAGCTGCATACAGTAATAGACTACACTGACTGAGTGAAGAAAAATGTTTTTATAGTTTAATGTCTGTACCTAAGTTCGTTAACTGTCTGTTTCAGTCTCATCGCTAATGAATTACTTCAAGTTAAATGTGCAAAAAGGTTTTGCAGACTATACGTAGTAAATATGCCAAACATATTTTACGAAATATTTCAATGATTTCAATTCAATTCCTTTTCTGTTAGGGTGCCACTGTTATACAAGGAAAATGTCAGTATTCCGAAAAAGTGAAAATTCACTCAGTGTTTATGCCAGTATATATTTGCTTTTGCTATGCTGCGGTATGAAATGGCAGTTAACAAAATTCCACAAAAGAAAGTGTGTTATTGTTTCATTGTTGTACGTGTACATGTGAAACACCTTTATACCGTCACTTTAATATGACATAAGACATAAAGCATATGACATTATGCCAAGTTGCTAATGCTGTATATTTTAAACGAACAAATGTTCGTACTCAAAACATTTCAAGATTTTTGAAGAAAGTGTGTTTTGTGAAATTCGCTACATTAATTTTTCTAGATTGACTCTTTTCTGTATTATTGTCACCACTGTCCTGCCGCCACGGTGCTGTTTAAGAATTTCGAGTTTAGCGCGAAATTCCTCGTTCGCCTTCTTTCCCTGATCGACACGGTAACTGAAGTTTCCACAGGTTTCTTGCTGAAATTGCACTATAAAATAGCAGGTGGCGCTAGTGCGCCTGTGCCGCCGGGGGCCGAATAGGCGGATGTGTCCAGTAGGTGGCGATAATGTACTACTGCGCACGACAGACTTGTTCCCGTAGCCAGTGGGACTTCGGTTATTAACCTTTTGTCCCAGGTGAGCTGTGTTAGAAAATAAATCTCTCCGTGATTCGGTATGCGCTGGTGGGGGGGGGCTGCTGTTTAAATAGGAGGCAGTGGGTCAGAGACCAGAAATCCAGTCATTTTTACCACTGCATCACAATCGATGAAAAGCGGTGTGATGACAGGCTCCGTCCAGTAAAAACTTCAAATAAAACTATAATAAGAAATCATTGTGTGTAAAAATCTTTTACAGTTGTCATCAGCTGCTTTGCAGGTCTGCATCGGTCCAGAGCTTCTGGGAAATGTAGAGCACAAGCCTGGCGTACTGTGGATAGGAGTTTTGTGTTATTATATCATAAGCTGAAACAGGATTGAAATTAAGGTTACTGTGAATAAAACATACATTATTTCCACAAGTGCGGATTCAGGGGCGATTGTCATGAGAAAAGTTGTGTGTCAGTTTGTTCACCGAGTAGTTCTGTCAAATTCTCAGATATAACTGTAAAAAAAACCATTAAGACTTTTATTTTAACATTTCCTGTTAACTTTGAGTGACAAAAGAATAAAAACAAATTTAAAATGACTAAAAATAAAAAATATATCTTCTCCAGAAACAGTTCAATAAGGAGCGTTGACTGACATCCTATAAAAATGGATCGTCACCTTGATACTGATGGCCAACACTGAGGAACATCTGACGGTCGGTAAAGGCTGGAATGAAGCCGAAACCATTTGGTCCCTCATTCCTGCTTTGTTCGTGTTTTATTTCCAACTCAGGGCTGGTCTCGGAAACACAGGTTGACGACTAAATCTGTGAAAATAGAATTAAAACCAAATAAACATACAAATGCATGTTTGGAACACGAGAGGATCCAGTGAAGATATTTGTCAGGTACCTGAAAGAAATTGGTGGGTTAGTCACGTTGGTACAGCGCAAAGCGCTTGTCTCTCACCACCCCCACCAGCCCACCAGACCACCTCCGTGACCCAACATCCAGCCACTTCCTTTAACTTCTCCACCAGACCTTGGTATTGGCATTGACATTTCGTACGTTTCTGAGATCAGTTCTTATTATGATATATCTTCCAAGATGAGTGGCATTATAAAAACACACACACACACACACACACACACACACACACACACACACACACACACACACACCCTTGGAGCTGCAATATAATTTACTAGCTCAGCCCCCCTGTGTTGCCCAGGTGAAAAAGTGGAAAGGTGGGAAGGAAAATAATAAATCGCACAGTAGTACATTTAGCAAGTTCAGAAAGTGCTGCTGGATGGTGCAGAGAGCAACGTGCCACCAGTACTCTGGCGGAAAGGTGGAGCGATAAAAAACACCAAACTCTACTACCCTTCGCGCCACTCGTGTGCAGCGCTGTGTGTGTCTTTTGTAATTATTTTTTACATTTTCACTTAGTCCAGTTTCCACAGGTTGTCATTTATTTGCACACACATGGGAGCTACTGGCTCCTGTTGCCACTCAGCAATGTGATGAAACTGACGTTTCTCCATCTCTAAGCACAACCCTGTCACTCCTCCCGGTCACCGGTTCAGGTCCTTCTTTCAACAACCCCCCTCCCCACCCCACAGCCCATTCTGTCCCTGTTTGTCATCATCATACAGATGAATTAGCTCAAAAGTCTGTTAGCACACTTTATTAGTGTGTGTGTGTGTGTGTGTGTGAGAGAGAGACTGATGCAAAAACCTGACTTATGGTACTTGAGAAGTCCCACTATGCCAAGTTTCAGGTCTGTGACTTGAAAAACAAAGTGGTGCGTGAAGAACAAACAGACGAGCAACAAGCGGGTTGAGCTCAGCAGAAGGTGAGAACACTAGTCCGCGGGACTGGCTGAGGTTAAAGTGGAAGTTCCACATTTTGACATTTGACATTCTATGCAGACGAGAGGTTTAAGCTGCTCTGACTGGGTCAAGCGTAGGTGAATGACCTCCAGGTTGGGCCCTGCTGCGGTGCTGCAGTTCATATGTATGTGTTCTCAGTAGATGGCAGCAGTCGTTCACCTCTCAGCCGAGAGAGACTCCCAGCGGTGGCGGTGCAGCCATGTCGGATTTTCAATTACATTAGTATATGTCATCTGAAAACACTTGTTTTGCAAGAATGAGCTGCAGAATGACTGACGCCACAGTTAAGGATTTAACCCGCTTTTGCTTTTTGACATTACTGCTGTTGGGTGTAATACGTCCACCAAAATGTTTGTCCTGCTGGCTTCCGATCCACCGAATTCTGGAGAAATTAAATGGCAGGAGGAAGCGTGGTTGTGTTTAATGTAATGAAACGATTAATAATGATAGTGTCTCGTGGCCAGTTCACCAGAAAACTGTCACATGAAGCCACTCTTCAAACATACTACATTTCTAACAGAGATCGCAGCATATTTCCCCCATTTTGCCCGGTTACCAAATTACACGCAGTTCCAGCAAAAAGTCCGAGTCCACTTGCTAGAGACAAGATGGTTTGGTGAGGGATTTGGTGAATAAGGATGTCAGCATGTCATCTCTGCTCTTCTGCTGCAACTCTCAGTGATACAGGACTTCTTTCTGCTTGTTTTGCTTTCACTCCAGTTGCCAATGTGAGCTCCTATTTTCATTGGTGCGGCAAACAAGCGTTTTCACTACGTTTGTCACGTGACCCGGGAAGATTCGTCTTACTTCACAGGACAACTCGTGAGAAGCAGGCCGTGATGTGACGTGAACTTGGGCATCCGGTTTACCTGACAAACAGGCACTCAGGTGAGCTGTCAGAGGCAAAAGAGAACTTCCCTGCAGTCATGGCAGAGAACTGGAGTGTTCTATCTTCATATCCTCCTCGAGGGATGCGACTGGCAATAACCCGCCCCCCTGCATCCCTTCACATGGGGAGAGAAATAATTACCTCATATATTCAGTTATTACAGCAAAGTGATATCCAGAAATTCGACATTGTAATTTTCCCCAACAGGCTGTGCAACACAGGGGATTGTGAGAGTAAACATCGAATTAAACAATTAAACAAAAAATAATATTCTTACCTCCAGAAAAGATGTCCATGTTCTGTTTGTTACACGGAAAAACCTCGTTCAGTCAGCGACAGTCAGCGCCAAAGGCCACCGTCCGGCTCTGATAGGACATGAAAAACAGAGCGGTCGCTAATGTCGTCTTTCTCCTTCGTATCATCTCCACACTCGGACACAGCAGGTATTTCAACTGTTCAAGAGTACGAGACATTTCTCATTCAGATGCATCACCCGCCGGTCCATTCAGTGCAGCGTTCAGAGCATTTATGGATCAGACAGGTCATTATAGAATTTTTTTTTCATTTGCACTTGTAAAAAATGGTAGATATTGTGCAGCTTACCCCCACCTGTACATTACCGTCCCGCTCGAGTCTCTTCAGCCCAGGCAAGCCGCTTTACTCTGCTTATACCGGGTCCAGTTTGGAAGCTGTGCTGTGGTGACACACACACAGGCCTGAGTCAGGGATGCTGGGTGACCTGAAAGAAGACCGCTGTGCCCCCCCCTCCCCGTTTAAATAAAATACACATAGAAACCGTGTGGCTCTCTCCAGGTGTGGGCACCTGGAATCAGCACCGCCCCGTTTGTAAGCAGGGCTGAGAAAAAAAGAATTAATTCCCAGTCTGTCTTCTGAAAGTTTTCATGTAGATAAGAAGCAAAATCAAGGCCAGGGAAACCAACCGGAGAAGAAGTCGGTTCAGAAACAAATAAAACAAAGGCATGTTTCTGCAGTCGATAAGCTGCTCTTGTTGTACTTGACTGAAGTGGTTGCTGAAAGGACTTTGTTTAAAAGCAGAAGCCTTATGGTAGACTGCGTCCCCAGACTGCCATCTGACACCGGACATAGGCTGTGTTTCGATGGACACAGGGGATTCTACACCATGGTCACAATCCTCCATGCCTGTGTGGTGGTCACACTGGCTTCTGCAGGGAAGAGTGGACTAAAGGAGACGTGCAGAAGAAGTGGAAGGAAGGAGCACTCGGAGCAGAACAGAACTCAACAAGTCCACGAGCACTTCAGAAAAGCAACAGCGACACACCAGCAGCAGCAGCAGCAGCAGCAGCAGCAGCAGTGAATCCAGGCTCAGTTTGCACTGGCAGCAGGAACAACGAGAAGAAAGATGAGAACTTCCTGGTCCTGCTGTTTGCGCTGCCATCTCGCAGGTGATGGTGACCTCGACTCATATTGTGTGTTAAAAAGTCCCCATTATACACATCTGTAATGGTAAGGGTGACACAATGAAAATGTCTCTTTACTTGAGGACCTATTATGGCACAGCACATTGGACTGGATTTGTCATCATCCTCTCCACAACCACCATGCAGCTGAAAGAGAACTAGAACACCCTGGTTAGACCCCACAAAACAATGGGTTGCTGGGTATTTTGATTGAGATTGTCATGTAACTGGTCTGGGTCACAGAGTGATTGTCAGCTGTTTTGGCTTGACTTACCAATATACAGATGCTGTTTAGTCTGGACAACACAGCAACATAATAATAATAATAATAATAATAATAATAACAGCCAGGGGCAAAACCTGCAAATGCACATATTCCACAGTCTAATATTTCAGTCAAACAGGCGTATTCCTGCATTTCAAAAGCAGAATATTAATGTTTTAAATGAAGGATCCACTTTGCATGTGAAACTGCTTCTCTAGACATACCAGCTGCATCACTGTAGATAGAAGAGGGACTTTTTCAGTCGTTCTCTCTAAATCCAAGACTTATAGGCTCTCTCTCTTCAAATGAGGGGCTATAATTGTGTTTTCTTTCCGCTTGCCTCAAGTTTTGCCTACAGGAATATCTGAAACCTCGCCAGTTATCATTTTTATTTATTTATTTTTTACATTTCGACTGCTGACTCTGCCATCTGGTCTTGAGGTAATAGTGCGTTTGCATGGCTCTCTGTCAGCGCAGGGTCACAGTGAGAGGGAACTGCCACCGGACGCACTAAACGGTCCAGGCGGTGCACGTGACAACATTTTTCTGCCTTTCCCTCGGTTTAATCCCAGACATGAAACGGTCACTGAAAACTGCGCTACAGCAGCCTATTAAAGAGCCCGTCTGTTAAGTCAAGCGGGATTAAGCTTCTATATAACAAACCGAGACACAATGAGGATATTCATAGAGTTTCATAGAAACCAAGCACGGAGTGGTGTGAAATTTTTCAATCTGTGGGTCAGTCACGTAGCGGTCAGCACCGTACACATCCACAAACTGCGCTGTTCACAGGACATGTATAGAATTCGATATGTTGAAGCACCCTGGCTCCTTGTCTTATGAATGGTGAGTTTTCACAGAGTTGAAGTTTGTTTTCGACATTCATTTCCCAAAATTTCTTCTGATGCCAACGCAGCCGTCTTGTGTTTTCAGGTGGGAGGTGCGCAGGTTCTCAGCCTCTGTCTGGACGTTGTGTGTCGGTCATCAGTGACTATGAGGTATTAGGCTGTCGTTCAACGCAAGATGAAGATCACTTCTGGCTCTGCTTGGTCAGCACCACTGGGTTCACTGCCAGAGAAGTCAACTAGCAGTGAAAGTGTATTTTTAAAGATTACCTTTAAACACGAGTGCGACAGCCAGCAATAGTGAGTTGGACAAGAGGATGTCGAATGTGAGGAACTGAAAAGTAATAAAGAGGGCAACAGAGCAATGGAGTGCAAAGTGTTTTTTCTAAACAAAAGTATAAAGGTTCAGTGTCACAATGCACCTTGAGAAATAAATTACTCAAAACATGTTCTTGGAAAGTGAGTGAGTGTAGCTCAGTGCCCCCCGACTTCCAGCCCCCCAGCAGAACTGCCACAGCTGACCCGTCCACTTCCCCGTTAAATTCGTGCAAATCAACTGAAAATACACTTTTTAACACATTTTCAGGAACACATTATTAAGCGAGGGAAGAATGTACATGTATGTTATCCAAAAAAAGAGAAAAACCATCAGCTACATCTAAACCACATTTTCTTCCTCCAGCTCTTCGTATTTTAGCCTGAAAGTCTGACTTATTAAAGGCAAAAAAAACTTTACTCCTAGACAGTTATGGAATTTATTTTCTGATTTTGAGTTTAATATTTGACTTAATTCAAATTTGCATGATTTTATTGCGCATAAAGTTATTGTTTGAAAACAATAGTCCAGGATTTGGATGTGTTCTGTCCGCTTGAGCAACAGGATGGAGGTGGAGGTGGGCCTGTGAAAAACAGCACCAGCAGGTAGGGTGTGCTTATATTTGCATGTGTGTGTGTTATGGATGGCGGGACGTGGCCAGGGGTTTGGTCTAATACTTCCCTCCCGCAATTTGTTTTGCATCAAAACTTTAACTTGGGACTCTTCCACGACAACGGTAGCCTTGCTCTTGGTTCCGCATCTGATTCTTCTCCTTACAGTGAACCTCTGAGCCTGGCGGCTCAACAGCCATCTTGCGTTCGCTCGGCTTTGGCTGAGCCGACTGCCGGAACCCTCGAGCGGTGTTTGCTGTGCACACAGAAAGCCGCTCGGGACTGGAGGGTTGCAGCAGAAACTGGAACTCGGTATTGCATTATTATTGTGGGGAAAAGTCAACTTTAGGGAATCGAGGAAACGCAGTAATGAGTTTCTCCGTGCGGCGTCTCCGTGAGGCCCTGCTCGACGTGCCTCTGATGCATTTTTGATGTCTTCGAAGCTGTTTAACCTTCTGCGGTCGTATGGATTGTTTTGTGTGCCGAGTGAGAGGAGCCTCAGGAACCTGGACACAGATGCCGCTCAGCGTGGCAGTCCGTTGGTTTGTCGGCGCCGAGCGCTCTGCTTCCCAGCCAGCGACAGCAGATGGATCTGAAACGCGGATCCTGTTCCGAGGCAGGGGACGAGGGGGTCAAGAGAAAAAATAAAGCAGTGCCTCCCACCCCCTTCCTTCCCTAACGGCCCACCTCCCTCCTGTTGAAATGACAGCAGAAAAGGAACAAATATCCCGCTCGATACGTGGGAATCTATTGCATGATTATGCGCTTTAAAGCAACGGCTGAAATGCGCAGGTGATAAAACCAGCGCCGTGCGTATTCTGCGACAATTGACTGGGGCTAATTAAGTTAAAAAATATGCTTTTTACACGGAGCCAGCAAGCTCTGGTGAGAGCTTTTCCCTCCGTTTAGTATGCCGTCGTTCCCTGTGAATAATAAATGGAGAACACCTGAAGCCAGCTCTGAGGCTCCTCATTAAATCTCCCATTTACGTCGACCGCAGGAGCCAAATTAAAATGATTTTAGACATCCAAGGAATCTCACGCACCGAGAACACGGGCAGAAGGCCGGGAAGGAAGTCACGTGTGGCGGGAATCGGAAGGGTCTAAAGTGTACAGTGATGTTCGGCACCATCAAAAGTGCCAGCGTTGCTCACCGTAATAGCGGACGCATCATTACTCCCGGGTCTTTTCATGTGGGCGCGCTGTATTTATTTATTTATTTATTTATTTATTCATTCTAATGCAAAAATCTGGACAGACATTATCAGCCATGCGCGTTTGTGTACCTAACAACCGCCTAGCAGACGACCCTCCGCGGTTAAATCAAAGCTTGTGGCCTTTGAACGTCGACGAAAGAAGCGGCGCGCTTGAGTTTTGATGCAGGCCTTGATTTTTTTTTTTTCAGCCGTGAGAATAAATGAGGCGAAATTATAACATAAAAATGTGCGGGAGATGGAGGGAGCAGGACTGATAGCAACTGTACTGACAAATCCGTGGAGACCCGTGACCTTTGGAGTCGGCCGACAAAGCTTTCAGCTAACTTTCTGTTATGAGCTTCAAGTGATTCCAGTACTTTACGCAGAATTTAGCACATTAAAACCAGGCATCATGCACTTCCTACACGCCGTTGGATCTCAAATATTGTGCATTTGTCTGGGAAAACTATGTGTGTGAAAGTTTGAATCCACCACCTTAGTCAAACGTACTTCCTGGACTCGGTGCTTGATATTGTCTGAGAAGAACATTCTACAGCAACGTATTGCTCATCATTTCTCTATTTAAACACAAACATTTGGAATCGGAGGAAACGAGAACCATCTTCTCTCCTTGTCACCTCCTGTAAAATTGCTACTTGCAGACAGCCGTGGCACGAATATTACACCAACCCCTAATTTTCCATCAATAGCCTAAACCTAATTGTTGCATATTAAGGGGCAGCTATACTGTAATTCAGAGTCATCTACATCCCTGCACCCAGTCCACCTGCACGCATTTAACATCTCTGTAGAGAGCAGCGTAAACACCGACTTTCCTCCTCCGACGCCGTAATTACCCCTCTGGTGGTGCATCATTAACACGACCGCGAGGATAATGACTTTCACAGCGCTGTCGTTCCTTCTGTTTCTCCCACTTTCCTCACCGGCTCCTGGGTGCCTCTGATATTTTCAGTTGATGGGTGCACGTGGAATAGTCCTGGGGACCTGCTTTAGGCGCGATGCTCTCGTGTCGTGGGCCACATTCAGTGAGCAGTGCTGCAGAGAAGCCCTCAGACCCACAGGATTGGATTGCACAAAGGTTAAGAGATTTTAACTTCCATTATTTATCAATTAGAAGGAAATGGATGCAAGTCTCTGTGCTGAGTATCAGACTGAGCAGAAAGAAGAAAAAAGGGGCTTATTAACACCAGAACTGACTGCCGGCGGAGTGTAAAGTGCAAGGCATTCCTGTTGAGGTGCAGTTCCTGCAGGTTTAGGAAAGGTAAAGTAAATTAAAGTACTGACGTGAATGTTGAGACGAAACATTCGTCGTTCGCCCCAACAGAGCGGCACCTCATCTGGGGGTCTTCAGTCGGCTTCTGGGACCAGGCTTCTGATGACGCCAACCTTTCCTGGCAAAGGCAATGGGTTATTTTTACTGCCTTTGTCAAAAAGAATCACGTTCAGCTCAGGTCTTTGAGAGATTCCAGGTAATTTTATAAAAATGATTTTAGAGGCTGAACGAATGATGCAAAATTGCTGCCCAAAGAGTGTTTTAAAGCTCCAGTCATCAGGGTGTATTGTACTGTTGTGCTGTTTTCCTGCAGCCTCTGCAGCCTGCGGTGCGGTTACCACGTGCCCATGACAGGCGGCACACGCACACACACGTGTGTGTGGGGTGAAGATGAAAGACGGTGCCTCCCAATGGTAATCGGGGTCTTTCAGAGGCGCAGCGGCACAATGCAATGCAAATGAGCCAAACGCTCCTCTCCCCCGTCTCCCATCCCGGCAGCGTCGACAAACTCCGCTGCGGAGAGGAGAGGGCCCCGCGCGCCTACCGAGAGGCTGCCGGAGCCACGCTGCGCCCCCCTCGCAACAACACAGGAAAGAGTGGCCCCTCGCCGCCACACCGTCTCCATGGCGACAGCGCTGCCAGCCGGAGTGGAGGGTGAGCCTTGGGTTAGGAAGGCATGCAGAAGCCGGGCGGGACACCAGGTTGGAGCAGGAATATGGGGGTGGGGGGGGTCGGCACATCCCCTCACAGAGATACACACGTCAACGGTTTTTCGAGTTTTCGATTACTGAGAGCTACAGAAAAAAACATCCACAGAACTGGCCAGTGCTGCCGCTGTGCCGCTGTACGCGGAGCGTCAACGGTGCACCTCAAAATCACTATCACTGTCCCCTCATTGTCACAAGATGAAGCCAGTTACACACTCGCAATATACCTGCCGGCTGTATGAGAAGGCAGCAGGTGACCCATCCGTGGAGGTGTCTTGGGAACACAGCACTAGTCCAAAGACATCCGGAGGGGCACTGGGGGTCTCAACGCCCACACAACCAAAGGATCAAAGAGGCCTTCCCACAAAGTAAAACATTCCAACCAAAGTCCTTCCCAAAGTCTTCATTTCATCTTTGCTCTCTCAGCTTTGCAAGAAACCACAGAAATTTGAATGCAACATGTTCCTGGCTCTGAATTCCAGTTGAGAATATGAGCTGCACATCTGCTTCACCCCATTAAATTGTGCAGGTGTTACATTGTGAGCCACTGTTTAAAAAAACAAAGCCATTATTCGGAGTATTTTTGCATAACATCACTCTGCTCTTCCGGGAGCTACAGAGCCAATTATAACACAGACGAAAATGGATTTTTACCATCCGAAGCTAAACACTCTGAGTCTCTCTCAAGTAAACTGGCGAAATGTTCACTTGCCTCACAGAAACAATGAATTGAAGAGGAGCTGCTAAGCGCTTCCATTTCGGATAAGTTCTAAATGTGAAAATAAAGAATGTCCTCGGATGGCAGCTTGTCTCAACTTTACAAATGTGGCAAAAGTGCCGAACTGGAAAGTCAGCTCCCCCTCTTCAAGAGAAAGCCATGAGGCGTCACTATTGCGGATAAGTTTCACGTGAAAATCGTTACAGCAAAAGGTTCCGTTCGGACACCAGTACGTAGTTGTTCGTTTTTGAGAGCAATTCGGATACCGAGGGACTCCTGCCTCGTCGAGTGAGGTTTTGTTAGGTGTGCTGGTTGTAGTTCCACGCTTTTTGGGAAAGGATTTCCGCCGAATACTGGACACACGGAAGAGCATTTACTGAATGCGTGTTTTTCAGGTTTGAAGTAAAAACGTTTTGTGTTGTACAAGCATTTGATCCCCTTTTCCTAAACAGAGCACTCGACACACAGGGAGGGTTTCAGTGTCTTTATTAGCATCCTGTTAAATACATTAACAACATCATTTGCACTTTATACTCAGTTACAGGCAACAGCAAGAATACAGACAGACCTGGACTGTCTCACACTGACGGCAGATCACAAACAATCAGGGAACAGAATTCACGTAGTTTTTTAAATAAATCCTGTTCCCACGGCAATTCCTACCACATTCTTCGGAAATCGAGAGGAAACTGAACCGATAAACATTTTTCTTTTTTCATTACACATTTGTGTTGGACCGGAGTCCCATCCAAGGTGTAGTTTCACCGCCCGGCACCCGGACCACCGTGACCCTGACCAGGGAAAAGCAATTCCTCGTAATGGATGTCTGAACGGACATTTAATTATAAACGTCTTGAACTGTTGTCATTAATGTTTTTGCACGTCTCAGGAATAAGAGGGTGAAAACTGGTGAGTGAATGAATAAAATGAACAAAAGGATTAGCAAGTTATCAAGAGACGGGATCTCCCAGGCTGGCCCTTTAGATGCCTTCAAGACTTGCTCTGTTGTCAGAAGAGCTCCTGCCTGTTTGGTACAGGCCATTTGAGTAATGTACCTGACAATATATGACATACCATAAAAATATACTTATCTCCTGTTAAGGTAACTCGTGTGCTACGTCACTGCAGGCAACACCCTCCATAAAACAAAGGCTCATTTCACCGGTTCCCTTGTATAAATAAATGTAGTATTTTATCAAGTTAGAACCCAGCTGTATTTAAGTTTTTGCCAGCAAAATAAAAAAATATCGAAAGATTAAAAGTACATTTCATAGAAATTTGCCGACACCAGAACTGATTTAACAAGAACAGAAGTTTGCTCCAAAAAAGGCACAAGTTAACTTTACCAGCACAGCTTCATGCAGTCATATTTTCATTAAGGATTTCGAAATACTCATCGTGACACCAAAACTTGTACGGATACTAACAAAACATAAAGTCAGATAAATAAGACAACAGAAGCCACTTGCAGAAAGGTAAGAACTGCAGACGAAGCCCCATTCGGGTGCCACATCGAGCCACGGTGTAACGCTAAAGGAGCGGCCGTGTTCCGCAGGACCCCCTGCACGGAGCACCCCAGCTTTCCAGCACCCCCCCCCCCTTCCGCGGCGCCTTCGAGAAACACACAGGGCACCAGCTGGGACCACACAAGGGCTGTTTGCACTAGCGATGCGACACGGTTCAGCACCACAGAGGGACACTCACCATTCACTAAACTCTCCTCCTCTGCCACCGCCCCTGTGCCCTTTGCAAGGCAAGCAGGGCCACACGGCTAAATTTGATTGGGAAAAGAGATGGGCCCGCTGAGCGTGTAGCTGCCCACCTGGCTGTAACTTTCGGGCTGTCCCAGGTCCACCAGCTGGGAGCTGAAGCTGCCTCCAGTGTGGTCGAGACTGGCCTGTGACTCGAAGGGCCGCTGGCGGAAGCTGGCTGCTCTCTTTTCAGAGGACGTCCTCATGGAGTACCGAGGACTTGACTGGTGCCACCCTGTCTCCTTGTAGGCAAACCAGATGTTGCCTGCCCACAGAATGAAGTTCATGAATCCGAAGACCTAGACGGAGAATGGAGAATCTCAGTTCAGCTATTCCTGACACCGTCGCGACAAGAGCTGTGAAATTCATCACAGTTCACGTTCAAATTCACTGCCGAACACCATTCAAGCTTCAGAGAATATTGTGCAATTATACAGCATCGGTCATTTGTACGAGAAAGGAAAAACAAAATTAATATAGTATTTATATAATAAATATTAACTGTACCTACTTGTATACGTGCACACATAAAGTAAAAATAATGTTCACGTTGCTGATAAGGTGCAGAACAACCCAGAGTTACGCTGTGAGGGGGCAAACCGGTTGTCGTCACTGAATCGGGCAGATCAGGCCCAGTGTCTCTTACAAGATGAGCGTCCGTACAACGAGAGACGTGGGCCGGAATCACGGGGAACCTTTTGGGAAACCGGCAGTCGCCAGGCTCTGACTTTCGACTCCTGCAGGCAGCTGCCTCTCAGTGCAGCTCTCCCTCCCTCGAGACACACGTGTCTCAGCCCCCTGAATTCCTCACATGTTCACATGTAGAGGAACTGCCACTCTAACGCCTTTGTTTCCAACACAGAAACAAAGCTAGATTTAAACAACTATCCATCAACATGTGGCAGTTCCTGCAAAGGTGGGAGTATCTGGCAAACTCCTCGGGAGCAACTTCAGCGGCCAAGGGAGACCAGGCCCACGTCACCAACGGAAGGCCACCAAGCTGTAGACAGCAACTTGAACTGATTTATAAAACGTCCTTCTTGGCTTCTTTCATTTTAGTCCACGCTAGTGGGAGTCAAGTTTGTGGTTTTCGCGGTATTAATATTTAAGTGCATGCCGGAAAAAGCACCCTGACATTTAGAGCTCCGCTGGGTACAAAAAGTGGCCGTCGCCAGCCTGCTGTCACAGGTGCCCGTGTTCCTAATTCCAATTAGTACTTTTCACGACTCACGTGCATTTTTCTTCAAAGTTCCGGGCCTTTTTGCGTATTTGGATGTGTTAGGGAGCTGTAAACGAACGCACCATACTAATTTGTTGGTTTATTTCGACAGGGAACGCGGGCCGAGTCGAAACCTCTTGGTTACAGACCATTGTCACGTAGTCACGTGAACCGTTGTTGCGTTTTCATGGGCAGAAATCGCTGTCTAATTTGCTGCAAATAGAGGCACAGTCGGTCAATGATGCAAGGCGGTCTGATATTTTAGTGAAAATGTGACCAATTTTACAGGTATTTCATGATTAAAATTTGCATTCAAAAGTTAGGTAATTCATCAACAGATGTTTCGAAGCCATTGATTAAAACAAAGATAGAAACGGGTTGCGTGAAATGCAAATTTGTGGAATAAGAATTTAAAGTATGCTCATTGATCGACAAGGCTCCGCCGGAATTGTTCGTTTCCAACGACGCGGTTCCATTTCAGGCTGCAGGTGAAACCCGTTTTGAGCAGCACACAGAAAGACAGAAAGACTGAGCGCGTGGCGGGCAGTAGGGCGAGCAGCAGGTCTCTCTGCCGCCGAGGGACTCACCACAGAGGTGTTGAGGCCAGACCAGACGGGCGTGAGCACAGAGGCGCACCTGTTGGCCGGAACCTTGCAGGCGGAGATAAGCTGCAGCACCCGGTTGGCGTCCATGGCCAGCTTGACGTCGGAGAGGCCCTTGGCCCAGGCGGAGGAGCTGACCAGCCACGCGAAGGAGAACACCACCGTCACCAGAAAGTCCTGGTTTGAAGTCGCAGGGGGCAGAAAGCAATGCAGTGGCATTTATTATGGGAAAAATGCGGGGCCTTTGTGTCCAAGGAGGCGGGTTAAGGGCGACGAAGCCGCAAATGAGAGAAAGACTCAAACTTTCAGAGAAATAAATGAAAACGTCTCGTCCGTCCCAATCGGCCGGTTTCTAGGCCGGTGACGGACCCTCGCACCCTTGCGTGCAGCTTGAGAGCTGCGGCGGCGCCTCGGCAGATGTGGAAAACGTGAGCAGTGACACTGTATGCGGCACAAACTATCCTGGATCAAAGTGTATGTAGATACACACCGTGCTGGAAACCGGTGTGGAAAAGGGAGAAGACTCCCGACATACTTCAAACGTTATTAGATTACGATATGGACAACGAAATAATCACATTCATTTGTGCTGAGAAGAAAATAAGGGCATGCTGCTGTACGTTTAAGATAAATGACAGTCTTGAACAGTTAATTTTAGATCATACAATCCGTGTCCTACTGTGCAAGTAGAAGACTTGTTTAAGATAATTAATCTGACATTTATTAATCTCCTTCCCCTTCTTAACACCTGAACAATATTACTTGTGGAGGTGACAATCCAGAGCGAATCAGCTGGACGTTCCTGACGGTAAATACTTCCTAGTGCTGCTTTCTCTCAGTGGCGGTGAATAAAATAATGGCCTTCTCCTCTGTTCCGGGCAGGGGGCTTAGTGGTGACTCACTGACTTCCACAGCGTCCGGAGCATGTCTGCTGACACACCTGAGCAACAGCGGCCGGAATTAAACAGAAGAGCGATGTGCTGAGAGAAGCGGATGTGGAAGAGGGACACAGGCTTAGTGACAGTGAGAATGTGGCGAGTGATCGCTGTGACCTACAACGGAGGGCCCCCTGTTGTTCTCCCGGTACTTGTTCTGGTAGAATATGTAGACCACTGTAGCCAGCAAGGAGTAAAGGAAGGCGAAGACCGCAGTGGTGACGAAGAACTCGGCCGAGGAGGAGTAGTCGCCAGACAGGAAAAGCCTCTGGCGTCTCCGGCTGTCACACGTGGGGGCGTCGAAGTACACCTGCTGCAGCCTGCGGGTGACAGGGAGAGAAGTGCGGGGAACAAAAGTGGCCGCGGAGAAGAAGACGCCGTGCGTAGCTCTACGCGGCTGTTTTTCTGCTCGCCGATTCCCCGGCCGTTTAAAAGTAATGTCCTCCTCTCGGGCAACTTAACCCGCTGATGCAGAACAAAGGGTTTGACCAGGTCTGTACAGACTGGCGGTTTGTTTGAGCAACTGAAGAGAATTAAACCTGGGATTAGAACTGCATTCATGGCACTTCAGACAATTATTTGCTTCTTTGTGTAACAATGTGATGCTGGTTCTTTCAAGTTTAAAAGCTACAGGCTTAAAATATTTAATGAAGAAATTATTGAATAAAAGACAAGTCCAGCACAGTACAGGTGTAACACCGAGCAATGAACACATCTGCATACGTGTGACACGTGTGTATCAGCTAATACACTCCGCACACTTGTATGCCCAGCCGACTGTAGGAGGAGCAGTGCGTAACCGTGTCTCTGCTGCTCAGCGATAAAGAAGGATAAATAAATACAGTGCACTGTTTGGGTATTTATAGTAAGCTGTAAATAGTGCTGACATGTCCTGGAGGGCGATATGATGCTTGGTATGATCTGAGATAAAGTGTTTGACACTGGCTGTCTTAGCAACCTTACACATCGCAGAGGAGCACAGCGGCAGCAAACACGTGCAGAAAGCTGGAATCCAGCAGCGCTTCTCCCTGCGCGGCTGTGATGCGGGAAACACTACTTTCCTGTCGGGAAACTGAAACTGAAGAAACAAAATGAAGCAATTTTCTTCTTGTTTCAACACCTGTTTGTGCAGTTGGTAACACCGTGCTCAGACCCAGGCGTGAACGGCAGCGTGAACACCGCGTTAAGCCTTTTGGCCTCTCGCGTGAACTTCAGAAATACACTGACCAAAGAGAGACAAACAAAGGCTGGGCTCCTTCTCCCTGGATGAGTACAGAGAGATACTGACAGCTACTGTTCCACAACAATCCACTGTCCGTATGCAGCAATACTCTAGTGCTGTCTTCGTTCTGTAACAACAGCAACTTTTGGGGTCCGGTATCCTGCTGCCTGTCTCAGGTTCCCTCCACGGAGGTCGCTGCAGGGTCACTTCAGCACCCGGGGCAGGGGATTGCTGACAGCTGAGCACACGGGCCACGACGCAGTACGGATTTCCAAGGGAAACGCTGGTCTTGGACCTCCGGGGAAATCCAGTGATGTGTCCTCACTTCACGAGATACTTCTTTATGCAAAAATACTTTTTTTCTTTCCACAAATGACTGCTGTGTCAAATCAGGCTTGTTTCATTTGAACCTTTGCACTTTTACATGATCTCTTGTTCTTCTGGTCTATTATTGGGCACCGTTATTCAGTTAAGAATAGGAATATGAATCTTTTCCACCTTTATCTCTTTGGAGGCGGCACCCTGAGAGTGTTTATGCACTATATATAAAATATCCTCCAGATATACATGCAAATTTAACCACGGCACGTTAGCCAAACTACGCACAACCCATACTTAGGATGGACACGTAATCACCTCAAAATTAACTCAAATTGCAATCATTATTATTCATATTGTTTCAGGTAAAAGGTTCTAGAAAGTGCTGCACAGGTTGTTTTCCCCAGCACGTCATCCAGTCATTACCTTCTTTCCTAAAGCTGAGCTGGGCATGAAGCAGAGACACACATACACACACACACACACACACACACACACACACACACACAAATACTGAATCCAACAAGCTGAACGGTTATCGAGTTTCTTGGTATAGAATTTGTCATTATTGTGCGTACATCACTATGGCCAGCGCACACGTAGCCCCCCAAATGTTCTACCCCAGGAGCCAGCAAATGAAAATGAAAACACACACACACACACACACACACACACACACACACACACACACACACACACACACACACACAGGGAAGCACCTATCAGATGTATAATCTCTCTCTCTCTCTCTCTCTCTCTCTCTCTCTCTCTATAATAAGGTTTGGAGATATACAGGTAACCCCCCCCAATTTACGCACATATTTCATTCCTGAAAAAGATGCTCAAGTCAAAATTATCTACACCGCCATGTTGTCTGAGATTATTTTAAATGGGGAAAATAACCATGTGAAAGTCTGTAAAACCCGAAACCACCAAAACACGGTGAAACACAAGCACACAGCGGAGATCCCACAGCACACACACACACACGCAGGCTGTCAGCCACAGCCTGAACCCCGCGACAAAACCCATCTGCTGCGGTCATGAGGTCGGGGGCTCCGCTTCATTTTCAAACCCAATTCCTCTACACAGGACTATGGGCAACCTCTTCTTCTGACTTTCATCTGGAAACCAACAGATTGTTTTAACAGCTTCGTTTTCATGAACCGTGTCGACAGCACGTAGGTGGAGGAACGGCGACTTCAGGCACCCTTTTCAAAAGGAAGCGGAGAAGCTTCCTCCTGCTTTGGAGCTGGAAACCTGCAAACTGCAGGGAGAGCAACAGAAGCAGAGACATCCTTTCATGCAGGACCCTTGAGCTAGAACTTCCCGGACCTGGTGATGAACACGGAGCCCCCCATACAGCCTCACTCTACCCAGCTGTCCTCAGAGAGGCACAGAGGAGGTGGAACAAGTGCTGACCAGTGTAAAAATACCACACCTTTATGCATCCGCAGTGCACAATGATCCCTACCAAAGGGCACACTGGGCCTCATTGCCTGCCAGAGCTGTGTGGGACGAGAGGATTTAAACGGCTCCCTCCTCGTCTTTGCGATTACATAGCAGAGCAGAGGGAAACTGGTAAAAATATGAAACTCTTTCCAGATTATACGCAAAGGACTAAAGGGCTGAAGATGACCTCTGCACTCGGATCACACAGCCCAGGCAGCGGGCAAAGTCTACGTTGATGTCCAGGTTCGGTCCAGCTCCACTTACTGGTAGTAAATGCATGCAGGTGATTTTTTTTCCTGGGAAAAGTGGTTTGCTACCGTTTCACCCTCACACCTCGACTGAAAGCCAACTTAATGTTTCTACTTCCCATCTTTCCCGGAGTTAATCGATGGACCAAAGTAGACAAAACCGCAATAAATCTCATGGAAGGCGCCTCAGGCTGCCCTGGATCCCCTTTCAGCTTCCCGGGGGACGTTTAGAACCTCTGATGTGTGGGTTCTGTGCCACTTTGTCTGGAAGGATTTTTATTTCATTTTATATGTAAGAACACAGCACTTCACATAAAGTGCCTCAGCATAGCAACACATGGCATGAGTCCAGGTATCGAGTGTGATGCTTCGTGGATTTTTACCTGTTTCTCCAAAGCTACTTACATTCATTTGCCCGTTTGCACAGGTGAGCCGTCTCCAGCGGAGGGTTAGCGCGTTAGGTAACGCGCTACAACGGGACTCCAGCGAGGGGCTTCTGAATGCGAGGCAGGTGCTCCAGCCGTCATGTACCTGCTGTCCCAGCTGATTCAGAGTACGACTCTCCCAACGGTAAAACTCCACTAACAACTGTATACGTCCGTCTTTTTTCAAGGCTGCTGTAACCCCTGCCTGAGCACGACACTTGCAGACAGAGTGGGGTGTGAGGAGCGGATGCGGGACTCACCTGAACGGATAGGAGAAGTTGACGGCGATGCTGAGGTCGCTCTCCGACTTGTTCACACATTCCACGCTAACCCGTAGCTGGCCTGAGAACCCGCCGCATGTTGCAAATGCAAAAATGGCAAAAAGCTGGGTGGGGAAGAAAAAAGTAAGCAGAGACGTCACTTTCGCTGTTCTAAATTCCTCCAGCGGGATTTGTGCAGACGCTACTCCGTGGACAGGCTGTTGCTGGCTGGCTGTGCAGGTCAGAAGAAGCCCGACCTGTCTCGCCCTGCACTTACAGCCCGTTGGATTTTATATTGAATTTGGTGCTATTAGAGGGGTGAGAAAGACAGCTGCTCATAAATGATTTCATGCTTGTCATAAGTCTGCTTTCTGTTCGTACCTTAACAGAGATGTCAGTGTTCGAATGATTCATTTTGTCCTCCAGTTTAAAGCACCTTTTATGATTAAATAATAACATCGCAAGATCAGTAGACATTCAGGAGGAGAATGAGATGCGGAAAACTGCAAGGTGCAAGTGTGCGTGCTCTCATTTTCCCGGCCCAGTCAAGCCGTCCTCATCACCTGCAGTTTTTGGACATTCAGCATAGTTTGGTTGGTTGCAATAAACCCTCAGAGGTCGTTTTGAGCCTGTGATACGAATAACAGAAACGGTCGTTTTGACCGAGACAGTCGCTTCTATGTTCAGCCAAAGACGCTATTTCAGCTGTATCCCCACAACTCGCCGGCTGGTGAGAGCAGTGGCTGGAAATTCGGAGGGAAAACGTGATCGCGGCCCAGGAAGACTTTCCACTTCAGCCGCCTGTGTCCGAAGGCAGCGACCAGTTAACACGGCTCCGGCGCAGGACCTTCGCAGCCAATACGTTCCCAGCTGGTCATTATTACTGTGTTAGCGTGCAGCAGTTGGACAGTGATGCACATAAACTGGCACTCTGGTCTTCTTAGGCTTCCGGCGCCACGTTAACAATCGTGGGCAATGTATTCTGCGCGTCTGTTCACCATGTTAGTGAATCTTAATGTCAGGCTGCTACCAGTTGGCATTTTGTTAGTTAGCACGGTATTCGCTATATCTATGAAACGTCAGTCCATTGACAAACTTATATAGCTTGATGGCATCTTTGAAAATGTATAAAAAGCAAATAAGCAGAGTCTACAATATGCTGTTATCACCTGAAAGCAAGCAGCCTATATTCCGTGGCCATTTTTTAGCTCTCGTGGTTTGAGTCCCCTTAAATTTGTGTTTATTTAGAGCTCTGGCAACACATGTGCACGAGTGGGTGAATCCCTGCCGGAGACGAACTGGGCTGAATTACACACAAGCTAAGTTCTTAAAAACGGTCCCGCTTTGTCGACTAGGATCAATGGGCTCCGCTTCGCTTTTTCCTTTAAATTACTGTTTTTGCTGTGTTGCTGAGAGGTGAGAAAATGTTTTCGTGAGCAGCTGGAGAAGTTTTTTTGGCTTTTGACCGCATCAGTTTGAACGGCCACCATGAGCGCGTGCAGCCCTCACAGCCGGGGGGCCTGTTCCGGTGATGCTCGTGTTCGGACATCTACGGCTGCCACTCGGCCGAAACAAGAACACAAGCTTTACACGGATATTTGCGTCTAACTGTCCGCAGAGAATTCGCAAGGCAGTCAGTGGCAAACAGCGTAGGGCTGATGTACAGCAGTGTCACGCGGACAGCGTCACAGGCGCTGGGACTGAGCCGCAGCTTAACGTGGACCCGACGTCCTCGGCGTCGTCCTGTCTCAGTTCCGTGTCCTCGTCCACGCTGATCCAGCGACAACGTCCTTTTCAGCGTGGCGCTAAACGTTCTGTGCTGCTGATCTCTCGGTTCATCTCAGACTAAGGATTTTTTTATCAGCGTCTTTGAATATTTTCCGTCGTATTTTCTTCTACCTTCTTTCTTCTACTGGCGTTTCTGCATCCAGCTGTTAGTCGACAGTGCAGACAGTAGAAACAGAGCAGGACTGCAGTGCTGCCTTCGTTCACCTCCGTTCCACACAGATGTCGCTGCCTGTGTCTCGAACTGCACTTTTAAGGAACAATATGGCCGATAATCTGCATTTACAGGTTTTTTGTGAAAAGTCCAAGTTTTTATCATATATTGTAGCTTTGGGACGTTTTTATAGGTCCTAAGAGCTCAAGGGGCATCTGTGTGATTAACTTTTGGTCTGTGTGGGTAATACAGGTGAAGGTGAAACCCGAATCTGCCCGTTATTATGCCACGAATTTGTAAACTGTTTGCACTGATTGTGAATTTGTGGAAATTAATTTTCAAATTAATTTTAATTTGAAATTTGTTTGAATTCAGTGACACATAAAGGACTGAGGCCTACAGATTCATTTTGTCTCCTTTGGTTTTATCTGAGGTTCTTCTAATAAACTGAGGTACATTTGAATAATTGGTGGTAAAACTGACTTTGTATTTAGGAACAAGCTGAATTACGAATGATCTTCCAGTCCCTAATGTGCTTGTATACTGAGCACCCAGTCTGTGTGTTTTTCTCCCATGCGTGAAGCATAAATCCACCACGTGCTTATTAATACAGTTCTGTGCCCCTGGGCAGGAGATGGTATGAGGTGGAGAGCAGAAAGTTGAGGGACACCTGAGCTCTGAAGAACATCTGCTCTATCGGCACGATGGGAATCACTGTCGGCCTCCGGGAAAAACTGAATTACAGCCCTGAACTGTGGTAATGGAGAGGCGAGAGAGAAGAGGGCACACGACTTGAGAGCTTTACGGTTTCTGTCAAGAGTAACGGGTGTCAAGCGTATGATTATCTAATCTGTGGAACTCTGAGATAAAAAAGCGCTTTAGCCCTCATTGCATATGCAGCCTAATGACAATATGTCAGCTGAGGGGCGGCTTCACAGATGATGGAGCTGTTTGTTACTTTAGCTCATCCTTAATCTGCTGCCTGTCTTACTCCGCCAGTTAAGGCCAAAAGGGACATAGCGGCACGTCGTAGAAAATCACCGGGCGGCTTTTATTAGAAGAAGCCGTGTGCTTTTGTTTGCACGGATGTTTCTCCTTTCCTTCTTACTGTGGTTTTATGGAAATTGCGTTAGCTGCGGTCCGTCACCGGCAGATGTACTGAATCCAAAAGGTGTTTCTGCTTCCTCCGATTGTCTCTGTTGTTCCTCGAAGAAGATTAGAAAGATTCATAACCCTCATCCCACTACTGCAGGGTGTGTTACATTATCGTGGTGTAAGTGTTACACTGAAATCCCGCTGTTAACACGCTAAGTTATAAGAAACAACGGCACGTCTTTGGAGATGCTGCAATGTGTGCAAGAGAACCTGGTTGGTAAACTGATAAATCACTTTACTGAAAATTTGGAATTAATCTGCCGCATTCAAAACGCCAGAAGACATTTAGGTGTTTTACTTCTGTGTTGGCGTAGCTCTGAAGGTACGGCGGTGAAACCGGAGCCACGCGAGGTAAGGCAGTGAAGATAGCCGGGTTATTTCTTCCTCCATTTACCGCAAATAGCCAACCTTCTCATTCGCCCCTCAGCTAATCTGATTTTCAGTTGGACTTGAAGTACCACCGGAAACCTTTAGTTCGCCGCATTCGGCTGGCAAACATGGAGGGTGTGAGAGAAAGACTAACAGGGAACGACACATGTCACACAGAGCAATTATTAATCCCACAACAGAGAATTCTGTTGCAATGATGACATTTTCACCAAACGTCCACATGACACACGACCCTACATTCCTTGTCTACTTTAAAATAGAAGAATAGATGGGTGACCTACACAATCAAAATAACAGTGCTTCGGACTGCAGGTTTTGTTGCAGAGGACTGTTGAGATGAGATGCGGAGATGCTGAGATGTGGAGATGTGAAGATGCTGAGATGCGGAGATGATGCGGAGATATTGAGATGTATGGGAGCTGCAGCCCAGCCTGACCGATTTATTGATTGACCGATTGATTTATTGATTGATTGATTGGGACAGAAGTAAGAAAAGATCACAGATTTACTGGTTTAAAAAACAAGAGGAATGTGATGCTCCAGCTGTGTCGTACTGTACGCACATCTGCACGTTCATTACTAACTGACAAAATAACAATAGTGCATTAGTGCGGGAAAAGATGAGATGAGCTGCATATAAGAAAAGTGGAAATGATCCAATTCCATAAAAAACTGAGATAAAAACAAGAAGCAACATCAACGAATTAAAGCCAAGCCCGAAATCCCTGCCAGGCTGAGAGGACTGTTGAGTGCATGTGAGCAGAGAAGGACCTCAAGCACCTTTATGAAGCACACGCCGCCTGTCCAGAGGAAGCCTGCGTGAAGCCGCAAGAGGAGCGGCGTCGACAGGGGCGGGCTGCTCTCGCTTCTGCAGAAGCTGCGCTACCGGGGCAGGAGGGTCCAGCAGAAAACACAATGGCTGACTCGCGACTTGTAAACAGGAGTGAATATTTCTGGCAGAGCGCCGGCACCACTGGATGAGACAGCCGTCGAGCCACGGAATGCAACACAAAGATAAATACTTGCGAGGTATACAGAATCAGGGATTTGTTAAGTAGAAACGTACAGACTCCGCAGACAGGTAACTGACCGGCGCGTCGGAACAAGAGCCAAACCTGAGCAAAACGATGCGTTTCATGGAGACTTTGCGTGGCTAAACTGGGGGGAGTAAAGCAGATAAATAAGTGAGGCAGACAGAATGCAGGCGGGGGGCGGAAATGCAGCTGCTCGACCTGTTGAAGTCGGAGGAGCCCTTTGGCACAGAGCAGGGAGACGGTTTGCACAGCTGTAAATAATGAATATCGCAGCTGGGACTTCTGTCACATTTACAGCAACACGTGGGTTTCACATAATTTCTTTGAACCTCTGTGTTCTATTTCACCTTGTTACCCAGCCCTGGGTTAATATATCCAACTGGGAATTTAAAAATATTCACAATTACAACGATTAAAATGCACAACTGACAACGAAAGGTTCTGAGAAGGGAGGACCTGTTAAACGGAGAAACAGTCACGTTGGTTTCACTGATGGTGAAGAAAAGCTCCGTGGTAATAAAACTGAAATCTCCTCAACAGCAAAAACGTTGAAACTTTTTAAACAGCAAAACAGAAAGAAACCTGAAACATTTTTACACATAAATTACAGCGTCATCAAGAGTTGAGAAAATCCCAATTTTACATTTTCCCTCCAGAGTGAACTGTTACACTGCTGGGAAATGTAGTGACAAAACTGGAAAAAAATGCAAACAACAAAAAGAAAAGGTGAGAACTTACCGGAGCGAATATCACCATACACATTTAAAAAAACAGAAGACGGCCCAGACTCAGTCCACAGTATAGTTGCAACTTCTCTGTCATGCTAACCCCACCGGTGCTGAGTGAAAAGCGGATGACCAGGATCTCCCCAAAACGCAGCGCAGGACTGATTCCCTCTGATGTGCAGTCGAGGGAGGAGGCTGAGATTCCGAGCTCACACAAAGTGAGGGGACGCACCTATCAGATGCCCCCCACCCCTCCGTTTCTCTCTGTGACTCTCTCTCCCTCTCTTTCCCTTTCCCTCCCTCCCTCCCTCTCTCTCCCTCCCTCTCTCTCCCTCTGTTTCTCTCTGCAACTCTCTCCCTCCCTCCCTTCTTCTCTCTCTCACTCTCTCTCCTTCCCTCCCTCTCTCACCTTTTCTCCCTCCCTCCCTCTCCCTCCCTCCCTCTCTCTCTCTCCCTCTGTTTCTCTCTGCGACTCTCTCCCGACCTCCCTCCCTCTCTCTCCCTCTCTCTCTCTCTCTCTCCCTCTCTCTCCTTTTATCCCTCCCTCTCTCTCCCTCTCTCTCTCTCCCTCCCTCTGTTTCTCTCTGCAACTCTTTCTCACTCTCTCTCTCACTCTCTCTCCATCTCTCTCTCTCTCTCTCTCCCTCTGTTTCTCTCTGCAACTCTCTCTCACTCTCTCTCCATCGCTCTCTCTCTCTCACACACACGCACACACACACTCACTCCCCATCAAAGCCTACTTTCGGGGCCCATATGACTCCCTGTCTTTACATGAAGAGAAAATGCTTCCATTTAGATGGACACGTTGAGCGAAAAGAACGAAACAATTAAAAAGCACGTAATCATTGTTTGTACAAAATGAGGACGACAATGGGAATAATGCAGAATCAGAATCGTGGTCTTTTAGCAGCAGGGCAGCAATATGTACTAATCAAAAAAAACTTTTTAAAAGCTTGGAAAACTGAGCTCGGACCCATTTGTGTTTTAGACAAAATAATAATAATTTCAGTTTGCAGATAATCGACTTAATGCACTAAGCTGTGAGTTTAATTAGAAATTCAACCCTCCGACTGGAGGAAAAACAGCAGCTCAATAGGGCTTCATTATTCCTGTGGTAAACTTATTACCTTCACTTCTGCCATTACATGAATAGAAGTTCACAGCTGAGTCATCTGCAGGGTGCAGTAAGAAGAAATGGTAGGAGCTTCTAACAGCTTCTCAAGGACGTGGAAAAAGCTGGAGATGCGGTAAGAAAGCCGAGAGTAAAGGAAGGTGTCAGTGAACTGAACTTAATGCACACGGATGAATGGCAGCACTGTGTTAATACAACAGTGCGATCTGTAAACGTCTGAAGTAGTTCTATACTGTAAAGTATCATGAGAGGTTTTTTAAAAATAAGATTCACTAAGCTGGGAAACCAAGATACTGGCTGTCCAGGGATCTTCCCAGGACAGGTCTCTGCACACATACTGACTGCGGTCCGGCTTCACATCTGGCGGTGGAAAAGATGACTTGTCAGACATAAAGGTGCATATTTCACCTGCCTTCAGTTTCCACTAACTGGCAATTTTCAAAACCATTATCACGAGTTGGAAGCCGAAATGGAAGTTTCTTAAAAGACAAGTTGACTGTTTGCTGTATGTAAATTTCAAGTGTGCTGTATCAAAGTAGCTTTAATAAAATTCATCCTGGGAAAGCAACAGATGAGCGATCAAAATTTCCAGCTCATTCCAGAGAAATTGGCAGAAGTACGTCGTCTGACACCGTAAATAGTGCCGATCAGGAGTCCAAATTCATTATTGTAATGAAGAAGTGAGGACCTGAAGAGTAAAGTAGAGCGGAGGAACTTTTCACTCCTCCCAGAGCCGGTCTACTGGCAGCAGCTGCCAACAGAAATACACACAAGGCGGAGAGATACGCTGTAATGAAAGTGCAGATGCTCCTGCTAACACAGGTCTCCATCACTAAATGATCCTCTTCCAGGCTCCTGGGGCTTCACCAATGTCCCCGCTGGGCTGACGGAGCTTTGGCCGGGGCTGTATGTGCCGCTTGCCTGCATGGAGACGGCGGCTGGAGGCAGGAGCGTTTGCCCTTATAACTGCACAGAGCCGGCAGACAGACACAGCCGGTGTGGCTGGAGAAACTTGAGCAAAGCAAACTATCTGAGAGGGATTAATAAGCTGGCAGGAAGGGCAACGGGGGGTTGTGTCACACCTATTTACATTTTTGCTGCCACCAGGGGGAATGCAGCTCCTACACTTATTAGGAGCACCGAGGTTTCCGTGCTGGAGAAGCACAAACAAAAGCAGAGCGATAAACAAAGCAAGCACGACAGACAAGTGGGAGCCACTGCCGCCCGTGTCGACACCAGAGAGGGCAGCAGGACCGGGGCCGATGTGCTCGGGGAGTCTGCGCAAAGCTGTAAGCAGTGGGTGTAGCTGCACTGTGAAAGGCAGCGTTTTCGCTGGCAGGTTCAGAGAGCGCGGAAGGGAGAGGCCAGCCGTCGAGCGGGTGGCTAAGCATGGGGCTGACACGTCTCTCCCGCTTCTCCCCACCGCCGTGTCAATCAATCAGCCCCTCACAGCTACAGTGGGATGCTGGTGTCTGTCTCTGCAGGGGCTCTGTGGTGCACTCACATCAGGGGACGTCTACTGTCCTCCCACAGGGAACCAAATATATAAATAAGTGCTACGGCGGCGAGGACGAGCAAGAATAAACTGCTTGGCGCCTATAATTCACTTGGCAAAATCAGCCCAGCTGTTCCAGCTGGAGGCCCGCAGTGTTTACCGGGAGATGTGATTTTCGCTGAAAGAGGGGCATCGGGAAGCTTATTAGGAGATCCTGAGCGGGTAAGTTGTGCTCCCATGTCCACTTGTCGGTGGAGCGAAATGTCTTGCCAGTTCCTCAGCGGTCCCCGGCGCTGGGGGACACGTGCACGTTGCTTTGCTCTGCCATTCCATCTAGCTCATCCCATACATGCTCTCCAGGTCCAGCCCAGGATGCCCACCTGCACTGCAGACCCCTTGGTCTGGCTAGGCAGAGGAGAGGCACGACCACAGAAGGGACCATCCTGGTACATCTGCCCTCGGATGAGCCCTGCCACAAAATCGAACCGATAGTGACCACTACAGCTTCTTACACTGTCCAGTCGTCTTTAAAAAGACATCAGTTAAGTTGCACTGCACAGCCATCCATTGTTATTCAACTGTCCAACTGTTCAGCTGGATTATGGACAAACAAGTTTCCCAGATGCAAATTGGCTCTAAATTTAGATAATAAATAATGTGTCACGTTGCATAACGTGCTTTACCTGTCACTGCCGCTGCGTGAGAAAAATGAATGGCGATAAAATTTAGAAGAGCGGTAACAAATGCACAACGACAGCGTGAATGTTCCCTCAGCCTGTTGTGTCAGATCACATGCTGCTGGTAACACTAAACCACGGGAGAGAATGTTTTACTTCAGCACAGTGCATGAGAACCTGCATCCAGCGTTGCCTCTGTGAAGTTGCCATGGTAATACTGGCACAGAAATTCTGTTTGGGATTGAGGTCTGGCAACTGGGAAACCCACATAAGATGGGTAGCATTGTCCTCATGTTTCCTGACCCACTTTGGGCTTCCAAACCTCTGGCCCCCAAAGAAATTCACATTGAGAATGGAAGATTATGCAAGTAACGCAACTGTTAACAAAAGTCCCGCTATTCCAGCTATCGACAGCGACTGCCGACATTCCTCTTCCGTCCCCACCGCAAGCCCAGCAAGGTGTCGTCCACAAATAATCATCTGTTCATCCAAATCATGGCTTCCTGGATACTCACAGGTGTCCCTCAAACTTTAAGACTGGGAGCTCGTTGTTTCTCACATACTCTCCTGACGTCTCCCTATGATATACTGCAAAGACCCCAGTTTTATCTCTTCGCATCTACCTCTCCAGGCTGGAAGAGGAAGCTCCAAGCGAGTTCACAGGTGCCAATGCATGTTCAAATGTCTCTTCATCACACCACGTGACTCACCCCATTACTCCCACTTCACAGGTCCATTAGCTGCACTCACTTCATGCATGTGTTGAAAGCAATGAGAAATAGTTTTTAAAGCTTTGGTGGTTCACCGGCAGAAGGCTCACTGTCAAAGTCGGAGATCTGGGTTTGATTCCCCAAGAGACCTTCTTTCTTTGAAGTGCCGTCACAGAACTATAAGATGACCCACTGGTTTACCTTACAGATTTAACCAGTCCTTTAGGTCTATAAAACTGATGCTCATGCACAAGCCTTTTTTACCTTTGAACAAGGTACTTACTCTGAATTGCTCAAATTACAATTACAAAGCAGAAGAAAAGGTAAAATAACTGTCACAAGCTGAACGTTGTTAGCAGCTTCTGCTATATAAATGTTCAGTGAAGGAACAACAGTCTGCTAATCTGTACGCAGTAATGACAGTGGGGGTGGGGGGGTACATATGTGTGGCAGTTACATACTCACCTCTGACCTCATATCTTCCATTTCCATTCTTTTGTCCATCGCTTTCATACTCCCTCCAGGAATTCTCCTTGCACCGGTTTTACTTACAGCTACAGCACAAAAAAGACACCTATGACACCAAATTACTTCTGACTGGGGCTATTTCTGATCTTTCATGTCAGTAAGTAATGAACTTTTATGGTCGGCCCCCCTACTGACACCCATGGCACTGAGTGGAGTGAGCAGGGGAGGGGACTGTGTGCCCTTTCAGAGGCACCCCAGGAAATAGGTCACATCATAGTCATGAGATCAGTGTCCCTGTATAGCCTGCAAGTCCACCCGCTCGAATGTGCAGAGGCACAGTAAGGTGCACAGACACGTACACAGAATTCCATTCACATGGGTGTCGATCCACGTCAGTCTCACATCCATCTGAGTCAGTTCTCCATCTGTCTGAGTCAGTTCTTTATCAGCCTGAGTCAGTTTCAAATCATTCTGAGTCAGTTCTCCATCTGTCTGAATCAGTTCTCCATCAGCCTGAGCCAGACTCGCATCTGTCTGAGTCAGTTCCATGACTTTCTGAGCCGTGTAGCCTGATACCTGTGGCAGTTCTCATGCACCATGCATTGTACTTCACTCAGTAGGTTACATAGCAGAATTAACAAATATTTTTCAGTTCACCCTGATCTTCACCTTATTTCTTTCCTTCAAGGGACCACAGAGAGAAAGGCGTGAAAAGGAATCTCTCAGACACATTCTGCAGATGTTTGGGTTGCACAATTTGAAAGGGATCTCAGACAAGGCTTTGGACCCCTTACACAACAGCCGTTTCCACGGCAGAAACACACTCAGCCGGCTACTGCATCAGACGGCCATTTCCAGAGGTCCCTGAGACATCTGCGATGCTGTACTGGGGTCAGAATGAGCAACGTTCCTTTTCAACACGCAGAACTTTGAGCGTAATGCCGGCGAACGCAGCTGCCTGCAGTATGGAATCACCCTGTGCTCCTACATGCTGAAGAGGAGCGTTTAGTGGCTGAACGCTGCAGGACCTCCATCTTCATGTGAAGGTTGTCATCCTGGGGGAGGAATTCCTCACATTAGCTCGTCCAGTTTTGGCCACACGGTCCGGTCGACCAATTGGGACGCGGTTCCACAAAGCTTCACTTACTAAAGCACCAGATTGGCGCTCGACAGGGGGTCAACGCCTTTCCTGTACACATACAGCTACTCTGCTTCCTCTGTGGCGCGGAGTGGTCAGAGCAGCTTGGCGTAGAACAGGTGTACATCATACGGCCTCATCTGGTGAATGCAGATCAAAAGGAGACAACTAACACGACAGGTCTCAGTATGTTCTGACCCCAAGTAACCTCAAGTGATGCACTTGATATTTGGGGATGGCTGTAAGTGCCGCACACCTACGTGTTATTCCTGCATGGTTGGAACCCCATTTTGTCTCGTATGAGATTGCACACGTAGAGAATTTTGCGAGGCCTTTTTATTGCAAGCTTCTATTGTTTTTCCGATTGTTCCTGCTTTTCCCTCCGCTCCCTCCTGATGTGCCTTTTCCTCCAGCATTTTAATAAATCAGTGTCTGCCTCCCTGGTAGTCATATCAGACTGGAATGATTAAACGCCGAGCCTTTATGGTGCACGTTTTCCACAGCATTCACCAGAGGCAGCTCAGTGGGTAGCAGTCCATACGTAGACGACACGTGAACACGGGCAGAATCCCAAACCGTCCTGTCTTTGCATGGGAGGGGCTGCGGGACACAAACGACTGCAGGAGTAACTGAGCAGCTGTCCCACAGCTGCCCGTGAGGGGCCGCTGATGAAGGAACGGCTCGGCCATCTGACGGAAAAACCATACTCACCCCCGACAGGTAGCCGGGAGCCTTCGGCACACTGACCAACAAGGCACTTATAAACACGGAGCTCCTGCAGGATGGTTTCCCTGGGGTGACGGCATCGCATCTCAATGGCCTGAAGAACACATCCTAATGAACTTTCTTTTGATTCACACAGTGCTTCAGAATTCCTACTGAGATCATAAAGCAGGAGCTTAAAAAACACCAGGGAACATACTGAGAGCTCCATGGTAACATGTCTTTACGCACTTCATTCTTTCGGGGCTGATGTCTTTTGACTTGACAGCCTGCGCGTCCCTGTCATTCACCTTAAGTACTCCCAGGCACCGTGTGACATATTCAAACCCGTTCAGATCCCCCCACAGAACAGCCTGAGCCCAAGCGGCGTGCAGGAAGGAAGGAAGGACAGCGCCAGGGGGCACAGAGGAATCACTGCTCACTAGGTACAGATATAGATATGCCAGTGCAGAGACGCAGCGGTGTGTGGTGTGTGTGGTTGCCAGGCTTGGCCCCCCCGGTCCCTGCTGCCAACCGCCCTCAGATCAGGCCAGCACGCATTCAAAGTTGGTTATCGTGGACAATGGTTTGGTTTACATGTAATACTATCTACCCTTGAAGGAAACATTATTGAAATTTTTTTTTGTTTGTTTTAGAGCAAAGTTTCATTAGTAAATAATCACGCGTGTAACTTATGATGTACTGAGATGAAATGGTGTGGAAACAGCTATAAAATGAACATGCTGGATGACAGGTCTTGTTATGTGGATAGAAAAAGATGTAAAACTAAAAAGAGGTAAGCAAAATTCACAGTATTTAATCGAATATTGATGCAAGTTTATGATCAGAGGTGTCATTATTATTTGTAACATGTTTTCCTGTGGGGAAAAATTAGAACCTAAAATGTCAGTCTTGTCTATGATGAAAACATTATCAACATGGTGTTCATATATTTCGTTCATGTAACAACCATCACTTTCGTGCACGGCCAACACAGCCTAAAATGTGCATGGGCAGAAAACATGAAGCTTGACATCTTGAGGGATGTCTCTGTTATAGCAGGTCTTGATATGCAGCATCTCCACAAGACATCCCTCTTTCGTGGATCATGCATCACTGAAGTCAGGGTTGAAATTACATCTCTGCTGCCCTCTGACAGCAGACAGTCCCGAGCTGCACATTTTCTAATCCAGCTGCACCTAAAATGACACCTGAAATAATAATTCAGATAAAGAAAAAGTGAAGCATACATTGTACCCGTGCACGTTTTGGTCAGTGGACGCTTGGTCCCCGCGTCTCGTCCCAGAACTGAAATTACATTGCTGCCACCCTCTGACAGCAGTTGGTATTATGCTGCACTTGTATAAATCACAGTTGCATAGTTATTCCAATTCGTGTACATAGGGGGACCATAATGGACCCCCCAGATGTGTAGGTATTAATGTGTCCGGTGCTACTGCTTGTATTTTCTGGTTT
The DNA here is from genome assembly GCA_900497675.1 of Arapaima gigas. NCBI lineage: Eukaryota > Metazoa > Chordata > Actinopteri > Osteoglossiformes > Osteoglossidae > Arapaima > Arapaima gigas. The sequence goes on from UFQX01000033.1 coordinate 1,816,905, forward strand.
CCCCAGGACCTGCACATAGCAGAACCCACATGAGGCTAAGCGTACCTGCAAAGTGCTCCCTCTCGCCAGTGCATTTCAGTATGATCAGTATGAAAAAGTCAGAAAAACTGCTGTAAAAACGATCAAGGCCTGACAGGGTGAGATGAGCACTTGCACTGTGCATCCAGGATGGGTTCTGGACCTCCGCGAGCTTCACTTACACTTTGTACCTGAAGTTAACAATCTGCTTATTTGAGACTTTTACACGGTTTTATTTAGAGACAAAGAAAAAAAAAACTCTGAGAGTGAGTGAAAAAAACACGAGTTATTTTGCTCCGGCTGTGGCCCTGTGAAGAACACAATAGCCACTCTGGACGTGGGCAGAGTATTACAAGGCCTGAGCCACAGTAATGCAGTCCTGACCTGGTTCGGTGAGTGACGATGCTTTACAGAAACGTGCAAATAAAATCGGCTCGGAAACAGTTTCAATCGTTTCCAACCCAATAAATCTGTTATATCTCACCACAGCACCAGGTGAGCAGAACAGTGATGATTCTGCCAAAAAGGTCACTTGGTCACAGCCGTGTCTTTGTGCCACAGCCTGAAGAGACCCAGCGTGCGTGGATGTACATGTAGGGTTATGGTGTGAGAAGAAGCAACACAGTTCTGCACGGGGGGGGACCCAAGTCCCCCCGTCATGTCCAGACTCCCACCCTCCTCCAACTAGCACACATACCGAGAGCTCCTGGAGCAAATGTCACCTTTGGCATTAATGGTTTTCACCCTCAGGCGTAGGGCTACAAATAACATGCAAAATGAATAACGCACCACAACAATCATGGACCACCATCATAGCTCTAACTCACTGTCTGCCATTTTGTGGGTGTATCCTGAACACGACTGCCAGCATCACGTACAGAAAGTTGAAGGTGAGAGCACTTAAATTTGCCCTGATTTGTCCCATGATACCCAGTACGGTGGCTGTGTGTGTGTGTGTGTGTGTGTAGGTTGGTGTGTGGACACCCTGCAATGGATTGGCATCCCATCCGGGGGCACTTTCACAGCCTCGTGGCCACTGTTTCTGGTCTAGGCCCCAGATGGCTGTGTCCCTGCATTGGATAAGTGGTTAATGAAACTGGAAGGATGGATGGGATTTCCCACAGTGGAAAAAGACTGCAGGAAAGTTTACTGGCATAACTACTTACTAACCTGCAGAATAAACTGCCTGAAAACACAAGAGGAAAATAGAAACACTCACGTATCCTTTTTACTTCCAGCTTATGAAGCAGTACAGTTTATTTATTGCATCCCTGTGTTATGGATAATTATGAGCAATTCACCTAAGCGGCACAGGTCTCCGCGGTGACCTTGCAATCACAGTCACCGCCGCGCAGGCCGTAATGAAAAGCCCATCACGAGGACGTCCTCAGATTTAGCAGTGCTTGTCAGGTTGGAGGGAAAGTGATTTGGGAAGCATTTGTACCGTACAATCTGTGTCTGACACTCGCTAAATACGGGTCGAGAGGTTGCGGCAGAGCGGCGCCAGCAGCTTACAGGACGGAACACCGAAATCAGCGTGAGCTCCACGTTTCCTCATCTACTGGAGGGAGGGGGTGGGGACAGAAAACGTTAAAGCGACATCTGGTCACTCCAAGGGGTTAAAGTGCTACCATTTCATTACGTTACTGCTCATTTGTGAAGATGCCACCTTTTCCCAAGATCATCCTTACTTCCATCGATTCACCCAGTGTGAGCAGGAAGATGAAACTGCTGCTGAAAAGCTCTGCAATATGAAGAAGATGAACGAGCAAAGGTCACACAGTGACACAGTAAAGTCTAACGGAACCTGCAGAACGGCGAAGACGCGTTAAAGGGCGGATTTCTGTCCTTTAGGTGGCGCTGATGTTGCAGCTGGAGAACAAGTGTGTCATTTACTGCACGGCTGTATGGTCCCAGCGCCAGGCAGCTGGTGACATCACCGAGCCTTTGCTCCTGATCAGGTTCAAAGCATCATATCAGCTTGACTGCTTAATAAAGTGATAACTTATTGTAATGGAGCTTTTTGTTCCAATGTACTTGATTGATACATAAGCTTATTTCTCATTTGCATAGAGTAACATGGAGGTGAAGACTTGGCATTTTTAGGTCACAGATATTGTACATCCATCTGCATAAGGCAGCTACGAAAGACTGATGGGTCCAGGGTATCACCAATCAAACTTCATATTGAAGGTCTTTTGAAAGGTCAGCTGAACTCCCTTTCAATAAGGAAACCAGTTGGCGACAAATCAAACTCTTTATTAAAGGTGTTTTGAATGGTTGGGTGGTACCCATCCGGTAAGTTCAGAATAGATGTGTGTGTAATTCAACCAAATCTCAGCAGGCCACAGTGAGGACTGCCGGCACTGGCAGGGGGCTCAGGAGAATGTGAATCAGCGCTCGGCCTTTATCGGGCCGAGCAGCCGGCGTGACTCAAGCCGCCCCGTGCATCGTACATCACTGCGCAGACACAAGGACAAACGGGGACGGGGCGACGGTTTGGGTGAGTCCGGCCGGGCTAATTTGCCTGGGAACGATTTAAGAGAACAAAAAAATACATGACAATACATTCAAAGTCATGACCCTAAAATACTGCTGCTGCAGGGCCTCTGTCAACCAGACCTCTTATACAAGGGTCACTACGTACTTTTTAAAACATTCAGTAAACATACTAATGAAAATAAACATTTACATAACGTTTTTTAGATGTATGGCCAGTCCTGGAGGTCTGTAGCCTAAGGTGGTATACTTTAAAAGTAAAAGACCTCACCTTACCTCACCCCTAATGCTTTTGTGGTAGGTTCCAGACCCTAATATTAATAATAATAATAATAATAATAATAATAATAATAACAAAACGTTTTTAAGAGCCCAGGTGTCTAGGGGTACATGGAGGGTAAGTATCTATTTTGAGGGCTATGGATGGGATGGGGATGGAAAGAAAGAGAAAAAGACAGAGGATTTCGTGCAAAAGTGATTTAATATTTACAAGTGAAAGTGGATCATAATGCAAATAGATCATATAATAAACACAAAGGTAGACGGAGGAGAAGAACGTGAGCGGCGGCATTAAAGAAAAGAACGAATTAGCTGACAGAAAACGAGTTATACTATCTGATCTGCTCTACCTGCCCAAAGCAAAACACACAGATAACTCGCTCCTCACCTGCTCACGTTTAGACAGAGAAACAAACCCACGTGTGCAGGTGAGAGTCGCGCGACGGTCTTACCTGTTCGTGTTCCTCTGCGAATTCGTACCCACGACACAGGCGGCAAACTGGAACAGGAAGACGCAACAAACGCAAATCAAATATTAACGGAGACAAACTGATTTATTTTTATCGTTATAGAAAGGACATGACAGTACTATTTATATGGCACAGACAAGCTGTCCATGTATGACAGTAATGATCACTCCATTCATCAACTTCATCATCACCACCACACTTTTGTTTGTTTGTTTGTTTGTTTGTTTGTTTGTGACAACGAAAACAGGCGAATCTGAAACTCCCGAATCAAACGCCTGAAAATTTAAATCGTGCCGCCTTGAATTTCATTGGCTGAAGGGTTGGCTGTGACGTCATCAGTGATGATGACTGGCAGAACGGCGGACCGCTGGTAACCGGAAGTCTGTAAGCAGATAAACAAGCCAACAAAGACAGAAGAAGACATATCGAGAGGTAACGTGAACGAACGAACGTATGAGTGAGTGAAGAAATGACTTAACCTGACATGTGAGGTCTAAGTCGAAGGCAAACTGGAATGTATAGTGCTCTCTGAAATATTCAGGCCCGCAGCCCGTCAGAACTGGGAATGGCGCCATCTTCTGGAAACAGAGGGTATAGTTGCCGCACGGCTGTCTGGCTCATGGCGACAGCACCTTTGCTGTTGTGGGGACAGTTCAAGCACTGGAGTCCCGCTCCTCACACGCCTTCTGCATCCACATACTGGACCATGCGTTCCACCAAAATCGCCTCCTCTATCCGGTGCACTGACCCAGAGCAGTAGATTTTACGAACAGTCCTGGAAAGTCCTAGTCCTGCACAGGTTTTTCTCCTGTCTTCTCAATTGATCATTCAAATAGCTCACTTGTTTGGCACTTCATAGGAATATGTGAAGATTAACCCCACAGATTAACCTCTGTCACATAAGGACCTGAGTAAATGAGTGCTGAAAATGAAAGGCGATTTCCTTTTTTTAATATAAAACTTATTAGTTTGTGGGTGTTCTTAATGTCAGCATTGTGGTGACTCCGCTAGGGCAACTTGTAGGAAGAAATGAACCCGGATCTCCCAATTGAGAAGTCTGACATTTTTTGCTTTATTAAGGCTTCTGTGCTGTTTGCCCCCTCACTTGTCCACACTCATGCAGGATAACAGTGGGCTTATATTCTGTGGCAAAAGTCACCCTGATTTCCTGCACCAAAGCGGCTCCCCAGCAGACCAACGCCAGCTGTCAGCTCGTGAGAGGGCCACGCGCTCTCTGTCTGCACCGTGTTTTTAAAAACCTCACACACAAGCGGCTCATAGAGAGCAGGTGGCAAAATGGCCATGTGCATGAACTTAGGACCCCAAGTGTACCTCGTGTCCCAGGACAGCCTAGAAAGAGCTGCTGGGTCTCCCTCCTGATTCGCAAGCTGTGGATCTAGCTTCCCTTATCGTCACTTCTGCTTCTGCTACGCTGTGTCTCGATTGCTTTTTATCAACATGTTTATCTTCTTGAGCTCAGTTATAAATATCTTTGTTTTTTTCATTGATTTTGTCCACTGTGTTTATTCACCGGCTGGTAATTCATCTTAGATTATCATTCTATGAGGACTTTTGCAGTGTATCAGCCTGTTGATGTAAATCACCTTGAACGAAGGCGTCGGCTAAATACAGGATAAAAATTGTAATCAGTCTGGTCGTGTTGGTGCAATAACTTCAAGTGTGGTGAAAGCAGAGAAGGGGAAGTGATGCATTTTGCACGATAGAGAATTTGTGCTGATTTTTCATTTCTTGCTTATCAACCATAATGAATGATGTGCTATTAGGGTGGTGATTGACTCCACGAGGCAGAATGGGATTTTAGTCCTTTAAAGCATGAACTGATGATGAAGTCCCTGCTGAATGCTGATCAGCCTCCTCTGACGAAAGAACTGGGGACCCAGTGCCTTTTTGGACAGTAGATAGCCGGTCTGTATTTTACCTTAACTGCAATCTTACCGTAAGGATCATTTTAGTCCCAGTGTGGCCTTAATCATTAACTGATGCTTTTCAAGCTAAGGGTAATTTTCAAAGTCCTGGTTGCTCTATTCATCACATATATGCATAAGATACACATTCACCTGTCCAGGTCAACCTGGAACACACACAGACTTCCTTCTAGACACGGTTGGCACGTATGGGGGGGACAGCAATGCCGGGGGGGACAGCAATGCCAGGCGAGCCAACTGAAGTCACTCGCCACCATTGCATGCAATTCCTCGTACAGCCACAAGGAGGCAGTTGTGTGCCACTGACGTCACACGTGCACTCGTGTGAGGCCTGAACCAAGTGTGTCCACACTGTCCTCACTGTCCACACTGTCCACACTGCAGACTGAGAGCGTCAGAGTAGTGCAGTGGCTAGAACTGCCATGCTTCCACCGAAGAAGCCATTTTTGAAACCACCTCCCATTAAAGTATCCCAATCAAAGTGCTTATCCTGCCAAATTACTTAGCTATACAAATGGATCAATTTAAGAAGCTTAGAATACAACCATAACACTTTAAGTGACTTTGGAGAAAAACATAAGCAAAGTAGGTAAACATAAATGCACATACAGTACGAGTTCCAAATACCAGGAAAAGACTCGATGCTCTGTTGATCATTATGGCAGTTGCGGATGCCCTGTAGAAAACGGAGACACCGGACGCCGATTTGAGCCCTGCTTTGAGCTGCAGGAAATGTTCCCAGAGAGCCGTGAAGCCTTCAGAAGGCCGGCCAAAGCAGAGGAGCAGTAACCTCCGGTGTGCTGACAGGCACAGCGGCACGGAGGCGAGGAGGGCTGTGATGTAAGTGTGATCTGCATGGAAAGCAGCCCTTCCTGCCCACGGGCTTCTCAGGCACTGAGAACATGTTGTGGAGATGAGGGGTGTGAGCGCCAGGCTCCTTGTGTTCCCTTGGCTTGTTCGCCTGCGAGGTGAGACCGCGTGTCGCTGGTTGGGCTGCGGCCGCTACAGACTGCCGTGTTCTGCAGAACCCGTAGATATTATTATGGTGGATTACATAAGATCTGCCCCAGATCAGCGCCATGAACTGCGTTTCACCTTCATCTGCACGCGTCTCTGCCTGTCTGTATCGTGCAGGAAAAAATAATGACAACCCCGTGGTGCGCAGTTTTCATTCGAAACAATTCCATCTTCTCTCTTTCTTATGAATAGAAAAATCAAAAGGCAATTCAGAAGCGAAGCCCTGCGATCAAATGTTCTCGGTTAGATTTGGACCCTTTTTCCTTTTCTCCTGTCACTAAACGAACGCTTGACCTCCACAAGGACTTAAGTAGAACGAAATGAAGTGGGATTTTGAAGATTCCTAAGACAAAACAGCAGAGCCTCTTAGCCGGCTGCTCATTAAAGTGGCACCAAAGAGGATTGAAACCAGCCTTTAAACGTGAGTAAACAGTCCCACGATTACAGTTCGTGTGACAGGGTTCGGGAACTGAAATACAATATATTCACAAAGTAAACGCAGCAAAACAAGCAGTCTGCGCAAATAGAAAATCGTTAAAAAATCCAGACATTTTCAAGCAAAAAAATTCTCTTTTGATTACTTTTGTCCCGTGTGGGATCTTGGGTGGAAGTGTGGAAATTTTAAATTAACGTCTGAGGTGGTTTCTAGAGAGGGACTGCAGGGGGATCAGTTTCTGCTGCACAAATAGAACATCCCACATTTAACCCAAGGTCATAAAGTAAGGCTGGTGTGTGTGAGCAGCAGCAGCCTGCTAAGTAGTGCTGCTCAGCCGCTTCCATGGCGGTGATGATACACAAGTCCTGTTTCATTCGCGTCTGGACCAAATCAAGTGGCCTTGCTAGTTAGTCTCACCGCTTTTCAGCATGGCAGATCTGCTGTGAGAGCAGTGCTTAAGGAGCCTGACTTGTGAGGCTTCCCCAGTGAAGTCTGTAATGAATTCTTTTATGTGGATCAGATGCCTTTCCTTCTCTGCTCTTAAAGATACCGATGGTCAGCCTGGTGCTCACGGGGCTGAGGGCGCAATTAAACGGATAGCGCCTGAAAAGTGTTACCATAGAGCCTGCAGAGCGGAAGCCCTGTCGGAAGGAACGCAGGTGTCTCACCTCACACATCTAAGAGGAGGTGTGTGTGCTTGTGGACACCCCGTGTGAACCTGGGCAGGTACCGTGTTTCGAGCTGGAGGTAGCATGGTGTTGCTGCGAGTGGCACGGCCACCACAGAGGCTCGGCTCTTGACCGTGCTGCCTGGCTTTTCTCTTGGTGCTCTGGTTTCTTCCCATAGTTTAAAGATACGCCTTTTGGATTAATTGGTCACTATGCACTGAGTTGCCAGTTTATTAGGTACACCAATCTTGTAGCACGTTGGACCTCCTTTGGTCTCCATAACAGCAGGAGTTCATCTGGGCGTGGATTCTGCATCATGCTGCATGCCTTGTGCAGGGAGCGTGTACCATGTGGAATGACTGTTGTACACTTGCTCCAAATTGCTGCAAACGGCCCTTTCCACTTCGCCTAAAGATGCTTGGTAGGGTTTGAGATCTGGGGACTGTGCAGGGTACTGAAGCAATGAAAACTATCAAGTTCCTAGAGCCAATTGATGATGATTTACGCCTTCATCCAGGCGTGGTTAAAATGCAACTATGAAGGCATGAACTCTGTTAGCAATAATGTTCAGATACATCGTGCCATTCAGATGTTTTCCAGTGGGTATCGGGGTTCCAATGTGAGCCAGGAAAACATTCCCAACACCGTCACATTGCCAACGCCGGCCTGTACTGATGACACCCAACAGGACGGCTGCCTGGACTCACTCTGATCCTTCCATTAACATGATGGAAAAAGAACCCAGATCCATCAGGTAACTTTTTTCCTGTCCTCAGTGCTCCTGATTTGTTTGTGTTCCTGTGCCACTCTAGATGCACTTTTTGGTTCTTCAGCATTGGTACTCAACACAACCTTTCACTTTTGTACCCCGTTCAAGACACAGACATTTAGAGGTGTCATTCTGCACACCAATGGTTGTGACCATCTGGTGACTGGACAGTTCTCGCCCTTCTGTGAGTCTTGTGATCCTGTTTTTGTTTTCAGGACCGCAATCATTGGTACTCCTTTGCTTTTTGCACCATTCTCTGTAAAGCCCTAAGATTGTTTTGCGTGAAAAGCCCAGGAGGATAATCGTTTTGGAGAAGCAGGAGTGCCATGTCTAGTGCCAATTATCATGCCATGTTCAAAGTCAGGAAGGTCTCTTGTTTTGTGCTCTCCAACGCTCAATTTAACACTAACTGATGCTAAAAATGCCAGTGTGCCTGATTTATTTCAGTCAAGTGACGTAGGACTTGCTGGAATGTAGAATTTGTGTGAAGGTGTCCAGGGATTCAGAGATAAGCTTTGGTGTGCTGGGAGCCTAACAAGGACCATGGTTAAGAAAAGTGAAAAAACGGAGTAATTACTGCAAGCAAAGTTTCAGAAAACTAACCATTGCTGTCCGTTTGGCGAATGTGAAAGGTAATTTGATTAGCATCCAGCAGCATGAGTGGCTCAGGATCCTTGTCACCCTGTGAAGAACATGCCCGTGAACATTAACACACAGGGGATGAAAAAAACTGTGAGGCACTCTTCTCAGCAGTCACTCTGAAGCCAGTAGCAAAACAGGCAGTTTTCCCATCTGTGGCAGACATTTTCCATCTGAAAAAGTTGCGGCTCCTCTTGCATGAATTTGTGGGCCATTATCACCCATTACGCATTACTGTGATCTCCCCTGAGTTCAGAGCGTTGCCGGCGTTTGGAGGGAGAGAGGGAGGGGGTCATTCAGTCATCATTTTAGTATTAGCAGCTACTGTAGAAATAAATTCCCAGCGGTGTGCAGAAGACTCGTGACACAGGTTTTATATTCGCTTACATCCAGTGCAGCCTTCAATGAGGCCTTGAACCTGGTGATGTTGGGTGGCAGATTTCTGGCCTATACTGACCCTTAAGCATTTTGCTGAATTTATCATTACTGTGTCTGAAATAAAACTCCAGCCATTAGCTGTTTAAAGAGCTGAAGCTGAACAGACGTAATAATCCTGGACTGCAGCCAAGACTCGGCATGCTGTTTTATATGCTGCGGTCAGGCGGTAGATACTGTACAGATTCGGCACAAATCTAGCAAGTGTTAAATATTCAGCAGTTCTTTGAGGCAGTTAACTGATTGACTGCAGAAAAAACTCCGATCTATGCGAACGTGACACAAGTTTCACCGCGACACAGAGGTGCTGTTTAGTCCCCCACTTCACTTCAGGTCACGTGGCACAGAAGTACAGTCTGATGGTGTGTTCTTACTTTTCATTGTTTTACTTCGTCGCTGTGTTGCTCTTTATTTTGTTTACCTATTACGTCGTCTTCATTATATTACCCATGTATGCATTTTGCCTATTTTCCTTTCTATGCGCATTACAGTGTGTGCTTTCGTGACTCACTTTCCACGAAAACGCCTTGGCCAGCTATTAAATACAGGTAGACAAGCAAGTTTTAGGCCATATTAAAGGAAAGTGGAGAGACATGCGGGCGGTGCAGCTGAGTGTCCTCTGCAGGTGTTTGCATGTGCTGCTGATGGAAACCACCTGGTTATACTCTGGAGGACCAAAGAACCTCAAATTGCCCCAAAACAGATCAGTTCTAACAGTTGGCATCATGAAGGGGACTGCGGAAAGTAGAGATAATTTCAATCTGAAGGTCAGCGTCATGATCAGTGGTCCATGGTGGACTCAAAAGCACAGTTTATTTCCAAGTACAAAGTGAAAAAGTTGATTGGAGCAGATCTTTGTTTTGGAGATTTGAGTGTGAAGGAACATGTAAACATGGAAGATGATGACTCAAGGACAGCTTGATGATTTGGAAGAGATGGTAAATACTCAGAAGGTGATGCACAGGCAGCAGGCAGTGGAGGCAGGGACACAGGGCGGTGCTGCAGGACCAGTCAGGTAAGAGCCACATGTTTGTTAAGTATCCACAACCTGACCTTTGCCAGGCTCACCTTTAAAGACCAGGAGGTGGGTTGTTTAAGTGCTTGAGTGACTGACACCAGGTACAGTCTGTCCTCAACTTAGAGGACCTTGATTCTCCAGGTTTTGGGTTTTACATATGTTTCAAAAATATTCAAAAAAGGAAAAATGTTAAATCTTGAAAAAACGGATTTTGTACTACTTGTGTTGCATATATTGTGCATATTGTGTATATTGCATTACTGTAAAAGTTGTACAACACCCCCCCCCCAGTCCCCTTGTGGTGTTCTAATTGAGCCGCATCGATTTTAACTTATAATCCATTGTACTGTATATGCATGTTTTAATTGCAGTACTGACTTTATTCCATTTTTTTGCAAAAGCATTACTGTGGTATATAGTGCAGTATACAGCAGCCTCATAAAATATTACTCTTAAAATGCACTTTGGGTTTTAAGGACTTTCTCCATAGCTGGAAACACCTCCTTTAACCAAACAGTCCAGAAGTTGAGGTTGGACTGTAAACCTGAAGCCTGTGGTGGCTGCTGATGGTTTTGTTTCCAGAGTCATGACCCCAACTTGCCTTCACTTACAAAACATCTTCTGTTAGAGAAGATCTGAAAACTAGCTTTTTCAAAGCTCAACACGTAAGAAGAAGTCTCAGTGCTTGAAGAATAACAATGCTGTGAGAAATGGGTCCTCTTGAGGAGAAGTCTACAGATATTGGGCTAGCTGACCTGTCGTTCACAAGCTGAGACACAAGTTGAGTGGGTCATGGCCTGACCTGATGAGGCCTAAACTCTGGACTGCTGTCCAGGCAGGGTGATGCATGGCTGTATTAGCTCATGGCTGCTGACTTTGGATCTATGGTTATGCCTCTGAGAAGTGATTAGATTTGAACTGCTTCCCTTAATGTGCTTGATGTTGCAACCTGCAGACACAAGAAGCCATTGATGGCAAATTATGAGAAAAAGGCACCGCAAGTGTACACTTCTTTATGCCAGGTTGCTAATACTACTATTTGGTTCTGAGGAGTTACTGACACTGGCAGTTAGGTTTGAAAAGCAAATTATGGGAAGAGTCACAAATTAGGCGTAGAGATGTAAAAGTGAAGGCGAGCTGGTGTTGGAGGATGACTCGTGGGAAACGAGTATTGATTTCAGCTCTGGGAATTTGGGTCTCCAGTAAACAGCAGGAGAGACCTACATCAAATTCCCAGCATCTCTGATCCACTGATTAGCAGAGGCAGAAAGCAACACAACAGGGCTTAAACTGGCTCAGAACTGTTTCCTGCAGTCCTTATTTAACACGTAAGATCACGGCTAAAGAAAAGACCTCAGACTTGACGTAAAACATTGGCTCTTGGTTTACAGTGTCTTTATTTTTTTCTGTATTTCACAAAAAATTCTGCCAGTGAATAGCATGTTAACTATGGTATAAATCCATTCAAGGGGTGCATTTCAACAAGATGATGTGTGCTGTGTATAAATTATTTTGTCTGAACACATCATTGCAAGACTTGGATTTCAAAGAAGAATGTTCAGTAGTTCTTGGTTTTCAGCAATGGATTTTTGGCTCAAAGGGAAGGCAAGCGGTGTTATTTAAGGTAAATAAACATGTGACTCAATAAGTTGGGCTCCTCCGAACTGTTCATATGCAGGCTTTTGGTGTCCTGCAGACTGACTGACTCACTGCTCAGCTGCAGCTGTTTTAACCCTCGCCCAGAGTCGATGGGCTTTGTGGACGGAGCGAGGAGGAAAGGCCATTAAAGGCCTCTCACCAAACTGCGTGGGGTTTCAGTGGAAGCTGTTGACTGGATGACACGGTGCAGCCAAATGCGTTTGCTGGACTCCGGCCAGATTCCAGCAGGTTGATGTGGAGATGGTACAACCGCGGAGCTCGCTGCCATTCCCTGTCCTGCACGGCATCTGCTTCATCGTGTTTCTGCTGTCCTTCCCCGTTTGACCCTCAGAAATCCAACAGTATCAACCATTGTGTACAGAAATCAAAACAGGCTGACTGATAAGGACAAGGGGTGTTCGTTTCAGGGTTAAAACGCATCGCTTCGGTATACGAAGACGTTGGATCTCAGCAGTGTACCGGCAGCACAGCCAGCATCCTGAAGCCATCAGATAGGTGATGCGTTGTAGCAGGTCATTCCTGTGTGTGATTTAGCTTCTCTTGTCTGTCTTATTCAGGTCTTTGAGTGTCAGAGACACACTGTGAAGCAGTGAGACTTTACAGACTGATGGGTGGGCCTCCCAGTATGAAAAACTGTCTCTCCCAGTATGTGGGAAATGGTGTCGTCTGGATCAGTATTCAAATCCCAGCTTGTCTGTCCATGTGGATCCCATATGAGGAAACAGAGTAGGAGTCAAACTGTCTCACTTATTCATGCCACTTAGTTTTCCTGGCAAGAAAGTTGCAATTTAAGTTACAATATGTGAATAATAGAAGTGCACTTTTGCGCTGCAGAGCATAACCTGAGGGCTCATACCACCCCAGCAAAGTGGAATATTAATGGATCAATGCTGGTTTCTCACATCTCACGCAGATGGCACCTGTACGTTCTGAGCATGTTCGGCACTGCAGACTTTACACCTTTGACTGACTCACAGTGAGGCCTAACATTCCCCCAAACTGTAGCACAAAGTAAAAGCAGCTGATTCAAATGACATTTTAAGTAGAAACTTAGAAATAAATTACACATAATATGATGAGTATATTTTCTATTAGAGCCATTCATCATACGTAAAATGTTTTCACTTTTCTTTTCGTAGTGCATCCTGCAAGAGACGAAGTGAACGCCTGTTGGCCGTAGCTATTTTTGTAGCACCGCTTAGTCCATACGCCCAGAAGGGGGCGTTGTGCTGTGAGTGTCCCGCCGTGGAGCTGCGGCTCAGCGAGCGCCAGTCTCCGGCAGCGTGCTGACAGGGGCCCGACCAGCAGCTGTGCATTGACAGCCCCAGTGGGGTCGCTCTTTTGCATAACAGCCTGCCTGGGGCCTGTGCTCTTTGCTGAATGAACCGTGTTTGCAGGGCCTGTGCTATGGGTGGGGGATGGGGTGGTCGTGGTGGGGTAAGGGCCAATCCTGCAGCGCGTTGTGTTCTCACATCATGGATGTGAGATGGCTGGCTTCGCCGTCCCGCGTTATTGACAGGCCCCGAGAGCAGCAGCGCGAAGCCGGCCAAATGTGGAGGAGCGCTGTAAAAGCCCAGAGTGGAGAGAAGAGGATGCTGGAGTAAGATGGTCTGTATCACTTTAACAAGTGGAAACAAGACCAGCTGGGGTCTTGTGCTGGATGGAGCTCTATTTATAGTAAACTCGGCCTCCAGAAATGAGCCCGAGGGTCCAGCAGACACTAAAAGCATCCGTTTATTCCAGTTCTCTCAAAACCCAAGGAAGGATTTGCCAAACCTCAAATGATATCAGATGCTTTATTTTCACTGACAAACAGTAATGAAACCATTAGTGTCAGTTAAACATGAATTGTGTTGAATGTGTTATTCAATTATACACCTTTAAGTTTTTACATAAAAAGCATCTTTTGCTGCAGAATGTTGCAGGTGTTTTTTATAACCGGAGATAATGGCTTGTGCACTACGACTAAAGGAGGTAAATTAAAATAAACTTAAAAGAACACAGGACATCCCTCTCTTTACCTCGCGTTTTGACCGCACATTTGAAACAGTATAGGAAGGATATTATTTCTTATATTATTTCTTTACGTTACCCATATTCATTTTCTCAATATAAAATGAATAAACACTGTACCCTGAAAGAATTTTTCCTTTAACTAATTTTCTCCATGATGTGGTCTTTTCTTTCACTGTGTGGATCCCACATGAGTGACTTACTGAAGGTCACTGTGTCCCTCCAGATATGTATGGGAAGCTTATCTTCCTGCTTTAATGGGAATCCCCAGCAGGACTGAGCGGTCTGAGATCAGATGCTCACCGCCAGCTGGATACTTAATCTCCGATACACGGCTGAATTAACATCTAGTTGAAAACTGTTTTCTTGTTTTTTTTTTTTTTTGACCACCACCATTTAGAAAACGCAGGTATTAATCAGGGCGTGAACTGTTTGCCTATTTACATTTTCCAGAATCTTAATAGTAACATAATGTCACTTGTCTGCAAAGTATTTTGTCTTCAAATTCCTCACAGCGCAGCAATTTACTTGACCCCCAACTGTGATGTCCACTGCACAGTCACCTTCCCAACACTCTGTCTTACAGCATCCGATATTATAATGCGCTAGCTGTGCAAGTAATGTGCTCAGCATGGCAGTGCACATTCTAACCACCCGCCACATCTTTGTAACTGTGGAATGCATTTTATATGCTGCCATCTGTCCACGCATCTCTCCAGAGCAAGCCAGCACTCCTGGATTTTTCATACACATTTCCATCTTAATTTTCTTATTAATAACAGCACTGTTTGATACCCATCTTCTGTCAGATAAGTCACATACAAGCACTGAAGCTTGGGGGCTGCAAACAGTTGTGACGGTGAAAACTGGACGTGTGAGCCGGGAACCTACAATTTGCTGGTGTGAGTCTATCGCCAGGCCACCTTTTAATGTTTCTAGCCTTCGGCGGTGTGGATTCTGACATTATGGCACAGGCAGCTGCTTACACGACTGAGGTCTTGTACAATAACCCTTGCAAAATACTGAAATGGACACTAACCCCAAATTTTCTTTCTTGCCTGACGTTAAAATAAAAGAACTGGGATCCTAAGCCTTATTACAAAAGATGTTTAGGTCTAATGAAAGAACAGTTAAACTGTGCTCAATTCATTTTATTCATTTATATTTCCAGATTTTTAAAATGGTGACTCAGGTTCATAGAAAAAGACTACAAGTGATCTTTTGCTGGATCTTGAACCTGCAACTACTTCTTCAGCGTTCTTATCTCCATCACATTGTTGGGCAACCGATTAAAATAGTGCACAGAACTAACCATCCACGTGCAAAGCTAATATAGAGTCGTCTTCCTCTGCTCAGCTAATGACAGAAAGGCAGCTCCAGAGTATAGACTGTTTCACCAGCTTTGTTAATCGATTTCATGACTTCTCGACAAATGGCACTGCTGTTCTTCTCGGGACGTCTGGTTGAGATGGTCCACAAAGGGCAGCAGGAAACAGTTTTGTTTGCTGAGTGTCAGGCAATGATCAAAAGGCTGTGTGAGCCCACCAAACGCTGCGCGTCCCCCTGGCCCTGATGTGTTTGCTCAGGGAACTGCAGCCGGCTGCTGCAGCGGGGGTCAGATAAACAAAAGGTCCCTCGTTCCTGTTTGGCGGCTCAATTAAAAGGAGCCATATCTCCAAAGAGTTTTTAGTCATTCTCTGCAAAAGATTAAACATTTCCCCCTGTGTCCTTATTTCAGTGTTAATTTCATTTCTGTATTTAACAAAGGCTTATATTTCTACATTATTGTGGCTGTCTGAGGAGGCTGAGAAAAAAGTCATATTAAAGTTCCTTGATATGAAATTGGAAAATGTCTGTAGTTTGGTGGCGGTGCAGAACTCGAAATCTGGAGTTTAACAGTGAAAACTGAGGCTTAAAAAGACACATTTGATAAATTTGTCCATTTTTAGTACTGTTGATTACAGTTCCTGCTCATCCCATGACGCTGAGCCTGACCCGGAACGCCTCGGACGCAAAGCAAGTGCATCGTGTGAGGCGTGCAGAACGAAAACTGTTTCCTAATATTGTTTTCTTAGTAGATGCTTCCTTCCGAGGTTAAATATACGCAGACTAGCATTCAGTGATGCATATACTGGAAACCGTGAGGAAATGTCATCGTCTTCATGAGCACGTCGAGCGTTCATAGTGGTCACTGCTTCCCCAGGCTCTTCTCTCCGTGATCAAGGAGTTTCCGCCTCACCACAGATTAAACCAGCATGCTGATCATAAAGCTTTAAGTACTTCTAAATAATAAATATAAAAATTAATGTTAGGCAAACATTAGTCTAAGTTCATGATTCTTTAATAAGTTTGTCCCCCTCTCGCTGCGTCCTGTAAGTTCTTGATGTGATAGCTTCTGAAACTGAATGTGACAGCAGTGAAGCTGCAGATCCTCTGAGGTGCTCCTGGTAGGAAACGTACGAGCACATGCTCACTCCTCTTAGACGGTTAAGCATAATAATAAAATGGTTTCAGTTGGCATGTGATGTGAGGAAACCAGGACTCAAGCCAGCAAGTTTCTGCTGTCTAAAATCAGCCCCCCAGAAGACACGACCACCTTCCGACAACTTCTGATGTCAGGTGAAAGGGCAAGTGGTGAATTAAAGTTGCTGCAAACGTTTTACGAAAAAACCTCCGGCAGGAAAACTTACCCCCGGGGCTTCAAATGAACTCAGACTTCAAACTAAAGGGTGAACTCCACAAGAACACAAAAGAGTGGTGCCTGAAACAACCTTGACAAAAACAAAACTGGCCAAATTCGAAGGTGTTTCCTGTGTAAACGAATTCATTCACAAACGCTTGTGGAATCCTCACCGTAATTTCATCATTTTTATGTCTTACAGTTGAATTTCAAGAGGAAACCAAACCGGTCAGAAGTGGGATGAAGCAGCACAGAAATGGATGTCGTCTTGAGGACATGCACATGTAGGTTTTGCTCTGACGGTTTTCCTTCCCGGTGTCAAAACGCTGTGTTGATATAGAGAATGAAAAACTCATGGATGCAGTTGCATCTTCATCTAGGATCACAGATGTCTAGACTAGAAACGTCTGAATGCAGATATTTTTAATGAATAACATTCTTGAAAAAACACCTTCAAAAATGAAGAAAAGTAGCTAATTTTTCTGCATTGCGCAGGTATTCCAGAACTGAGCTTTCGGGACCGTTGTGTACATGACAGCGATGCCTGAATGCTCAGGAATTATCTAAGCTATAATTTTGATGCAGTTGAGGCTCCTTTCCCTAAAACCGGCCTGAGAGAAGCTTCGTTCTCCTTTCACGTCTCCATTCCCCTGTGCACCGTTTGCTTTCACAGCGTCTCGAAAGCTACTCTTGCTATGACTTGTCCCACAGTGATGTGAAAGAAAGCTGTGTGTTTCATGCATGGCACTACCTGATGAGGATTAGATATTACAACACATTGTGTGCCTCCAGATTAATGTTGTTTAACCAGCATTTATACACTCAGCATAAGCGTTTCTTCAGCAGACACCACATTAAGGCGATGAGTTTCTTTGTATTTACATGACTGAGCGGCCATTTGTGAGGCTTGCTGCTGTTGGGAGTGGACACCCTGCCGTTTGTGAGCGCTCCCCACCTCCTTCATGATGCTTGTCTCCTTGGGTGGTGGGGATGGAGAGCAGGAGCATCTTGTAGCCAGCGGAGTTCAAGGAGCTCCCGCTGCCATGATGCTTTTTCCTCTGCGGAGAAAATGAAAGGAGTGCTGAGGCTTGGGTGAGGTGATTGGGGTTGAGGTGTGAAGCATTAAAAATTAATCGCTTGGCAGAATATAAGAGTACATTTCTTAAAATGTGGAGAAGTTAATGATCTTAGTCATAGGAGCAGACTGAAAGTCATTTCCAGAACTGCTGCTGTGTCAACCTGGACCACCGCTGGTCTGAGAGCTCCATGTGTTTCAGCCCTTCAGACCCGCTCACTTCATCTGGGTTTACGTTCCTTCTTATGGCGATACAGCGGGGAAACGTCAGACCCCCCAGGACTCATGGCACACTGCACTTTCGTGAGGGGGATCTGGCTGCCTTTCAGAAGCGAGACTCGGGAATAAGGAACGCCAGGGCTGATAAATGCTCTGACTTTTATGTTCATTTACTCAGCTGATGGTTTCCTCCAGAGCAAACTACATACAGTGATTGACTCGTGTAGAATTTTTACTGCTCCAGGGGCACAGTGGGGTGTAACGTAGATTGTGCCAAATTATTTTGGGAGGTAAAAGGACAACAAGTGGTGTGCAACAAACAGAAGTTTTACTCTTCAACGTCATGGTGAAAACAAGTATGGAGGAAGTCGAGAAGTGACAATAAAAGAAAACTAGAAGAATATATATATATTACGTAACTGTCTAATTTCAAAACCGAAAAGCAAAGTGGGTGAAACGCAACATAGTTTTCCGCATCCTGAGTTACTTCGCTGCTATACTAATACAATGGAAGAGTTCACAAAGAGCCAAGGTGTAAGGCGAAGTCTCCTCAAGGCAATAAGGTCTCCTCCCCTGCCTCAACTAGGACGTGCTTATTATACTGCTGTTGGATCCCACCGCTGTTCTTCTGCTAATGACAAGCAGCTTCCAGGGTTGTCAAAGATGGTGTGAACGTGCAGAGAAAAGATGGTGGACGCAGTCGGGGTACCGCAGCAGGAAGGCAGGAAGCGGGATCCAAGCCTGTGTCCTCGGAACACAAGGTGACAGCTGCGAGCGAGGCAGTGTACAGTGAGAGGTCCGGCATGGTCTGCACAGGACAGCGTCACAAAACGCCATTTCAATATGTGCCGTAGATACAGGCGGATGTTATCCAAATTGTTTTGTCAACACTGAGCACCGAGATGTAGTTTTTCATGTTAAACCCTTACAAAGTTCACATTGTGAACGGGGCAATATTAACATTCATTTCTCCAGAGTGTTTCTCAGGTGGCTGAGCAAGTTCAGATGCTTCTTCAGGATCTGGGTTCCGGTGTGGGTTCAAATCCCCAATTTGCATGTTCTGTCTGTTTGAGTTTCCCCACAGTCCAAAGACATGTGTTGCAGCTTAATTGGTCACTACAAAGTGTGTGTCTGTGTCCCATCCAGAGTGTAGTTTCTTAGCCTGTGCCCTATAGTTCCAAGATAGTCTCTGGACAGCCCTGACCAGGATGCAACAGTTAATGGTGACGAATAGATAGGTTTCTCAGTGGTTATTTAATAATAGATGACTTTCACTGACAAATCAAGATAAAACGTCTCCTAATTAATACAACAAATCTGTGCTTAACTGCACTGACTCACAGTCTCTTTGGATCTGCTGTGTAATAACCAGATAAAAAGGCCATCATTAAGGAAGGTAGATGTGGTGCAGTCGTCCTGTGATTACCGATGTATTCTGTTGCTAGATAAAACCCAACACTGGGCCACAGAAGGGAACTGGTTGAATTTGTATTATGTTTTAATTCAAGGCTCAAAGTAGAATGCAACTGGATATAAAGAATCTGATGTGAAAAATGCACATTTTTTACCTACGCATCTGACAGTGCCTTCATTTTTAAAAGTAAACATTGCCTGTTGGTTCAGTCAACCAGAAGACCAGAATAACAAAAAGTACTTTTTTTGGACACATTTCTTAACATCCTAACATCTTGCATTATTAAGGCTTATAATCTTAAACCAAGCTAATTATGCCCATCCACTAACCTCCAAATGGAATTTTCCACCCCACCCCCCGTCCAAACCTACCAGCTCCCATTGCCTGAGCTCGGCTGCGCGTTTCTTGTTCGAGAGACATCTTGAGATGACGTGTGGTGCTTTCTCTGTGAATGGAGGACAACCTGGCAATCTGATCCACACGCTTGGACAGCCTCCCTGTCAGTGACGCCCAGCTTGATAGAGCACACAGCCGCCCAGCTGCTGATCTTTGTTCCCCTCACATGGCTCCATTGTTCTGCTGCTTCCTCTTCCCTCAGCTGTGCTCATTCACTCTGGGGCTCCAGCTCAAAGTACAAGAGCACTTTCATGGACTCTCAGAGCTAAAGTTGCCCCCCCAACTTTCACCGTCATTTTGTTAGTGACTCCTCTGCCACTGCAGCTCACGAAGCCACTCAGCTTTCCTCTGGCGCCTCTTTTGGGGAAACAAGCATCCATTAAAACATCTCAGTCTTTTTCCTGCCTTTTAATGCTAAAAATAATCTATTGGGGTAGCAAACAGTCACATACGGCTTTCAAAATTGTCTTCACCGGTAAATGTGACTTAGACATATACAGCAAAAAAATGACACAGAACCCGGGGAAAAAAAAAATAAAACTGTGAAAATGTCTTGGTTGTTTAAACCACATCACTGCAAGAGAAGTTTGGTATCACACTGTTGTCTCATGTTTTTTGTTCAGTGCCATAAAAGCAAATGTATTTATCCAGTGTATAACCAAGTACTCTTAAATTGGATAAGCCCATGATGATGGGATAAAAAGGGATGAAACAAAAACCCACAACTGCCTGAAAATGACCTCTCGGATAAATCCTTCTGACAGAATGAAACAAAATCATCTTTTACTGCCTCCGGAGAGAGCAGATGTTTGCGATATTGTGAGCACACAGCCTCCCTAAACTAGGATCCCATCCACTGTGGCGTCACCTGATGGTGTAACTGGATTAGTCACTTACAGACAAAGGCAGGAAACCTGTGTTTGTTTTCCACTACCACACCTGACTGTCCTCAGAGAGACATGTCAAAACCATACATTCAGAGCCCACTGATGTTTGGGGCATTCAGTGACCTTCAGTTTAAGATGGCCGCTTTCTTTTTACCAGGCACTGTGCAAAATATTGGTGAAAAATAAAAACTAAATGATAATAAAAATCCAGAAGCATGTTACAAACACAAAAGACTTCTTAAAAAGATTCTCACTAGCTGGTTTATGCAGAAGGCCATGTCTCACTGTGGTTTAAATTGTACAGTCCAGGTTGTCATTCTTTAAGCAAATTCCATTTAAGCTCCTATCTGAACAGAACATCGGCTTCACCTGCGTTTTTTGCACTTGTGTTTTTATCATGTGCTCATAGAACAATTGCAGTTAAAACAGAAACGATCAATATCTTTAGTGTGGAAGAAAATGGTCTGCGTTTTGAACGCATACTGCAGGTTCCCAGTGCCATTTTAAAAAGTGTTTCAGTTCATGCAGTGGAGGGACGGTGGCTCAGTGTCTGGGCTGGTCAGGCGTGGTTTCGAACCCAGGCTGTTTGGCGTTTGCATGAGCTCAGTGTCTGTGTGGGATTTCTCTGGGTGCCCGTTTTCCTGCCACTGTCCAAACACTGTGTCTCAACTTATCCGGTCACCCTATGGGCACCCTGCGATGGGGGGCTAGTTTCACAGCCTAACGTCCACGTAGTTCCTGGACTGGCGCCGGACCACCGCACCCCCGACCGGGACAATGCGGTGAACAGTAATGGGTGGAGTTCACATAAACAGCAGTCAACTGTCACCTTATAATCTAAACTTTGCAGGTTCCAGTGACCCTCCCCCAATAAAGTCGGAATACTGTGCTGTATAAATGGGTAGATTGTTGCTAATATTATTAATTATCTGACATTGTAAGTCCCTTTGGGCAGAGACGTAGTCTGAATAAACAATATTCAATATAACCAAAAAAAGAGCAGTCGCGTTATTTTAGGAATTTCTCAAGGGCAAGAAAAATGTTATTTTTAGGCTACTTATATCTTGCCAGTTTAAACTGGAAGTTCAGTTTGAAGTGCACGCGATCCTTCACATTGGCCACATTTCAGCTGAGAGAGACGGTCGCCATTAAACAGAAGACCACGGGGTCCAGCATCCCTTTGCCGGCGCTCGTGGCCTCCTGCCGCTTCCTGAGGACTCAGCACCCTGGACAGTTCCCGCACACCAGTTCCACGCCACTCCCGTGTCCCGGGCAGGAAGTGGCCATCAATCGCGCGCTTCCGAGCCCGTCCTCCCCGCCTTCGGCCCGGACCCCACCGACCCCGCACGGTCAGTGGCGGCGAGTGAGGAACGTAAGCAGTTGAGCGGGTAGGGGGGGAGGGGGGTGTGCGTCGCGCGCCCTCATTCACAGCATCCTCCTGCCTCGCGCGCTCGTCGCCATCAGCCAGCGCGGGATTTCGCTCACTTGTCCTCACGCCACACCGCCGGACTTGGCAGGTTCTCCTCGCCCCTGCGTCTTGCGCTCTCGGCCGGTTTGCCACGTAGCCTCTGCTCGAAAGCAATATGTTGGACCCGTCGTCCAGCGAGGAAGAGTCGGACGGGATAGTGGAGGAGGAGAGCAAGGAGGCGATGGCTCCCCAGGCCGGATCGGCGCGGATCTCGCCCAGCAGGACGAGCGACAGCTCCGGCGGTCTGCAGCCCGGCGGTCGAGGCAGCGGCGGGCGCCCGTCGAGCCCGAGCCCGTCGGCCGTGAGCGAGCAGGAGAAGGAAGATGTGGAGAAGATGCAGAGAGAGGAAGAGGAGCGAAAGAAGAAGCTGCAGCTCTACGTTTTTGTGATGCGCTGCATCGCTTACCCGTTTAACGCAAAGCAGCCGACTGACATGGCCAGGCGGCAGCAGAAGGTAAGAACGGTCCACGAACACACGCAGATGGCCACGTTTCAGAACACAGACCCGCTTGCAGTGGCCAGCGGAGCGTATGTACATGTGCTGAAAATTTTAAGCCCGTGCTGTAATATGTCAGGGTCGCGCATATGCATCGACATTTGGACAAAAATTCCACTCATGCATAACGCTGCTCCATGGGGCGCTGGGGAGGCTGCACGAGACTGCAGCACCGTGCATATTTGGACTGATGCGTTTACATCGCTTCGGCTCGAGGGGCCAAGGAACGTGCGTGAAATAATCGCCCCCCGGGGGGGAGGTTAGCGATTTTCGTGGCACTCTTTAAAATACACTAATTGTCTGCGAGAGACGGAGCGCGGGTTCGAGCGGTGTCATTGCCGGGGACCTCGTCGGAGTCACGTGACCGCGCGTCTCCGTCTCTTTCTCTCTCTCTGTCGCTCTCTCACCCCCCCCCGCCCCCCCCCATGCGGCGAGACCTTTTTGTGCTGGAGCTCGCTCCTATTTTCTAAAGTAATTTCCCTAGAGGACTGCGGCAGAAACACCCGAAATGTTCGGGACGAGTCATTTAATTAAACAAATTTTGTCTAAGAACTGTGACGAGTTCCATGTTGTATTTATTCGTTTTTCTGAATGAGTTCATTTCAAGGCGCGAGTCAGTAAACTGCGCAAATTCATCCTCCCTTGAGGTAGAATAAACTCGGAGAACTCGCCTTGAACTGCAGTGGCTAAATCCGATCTCAGATTTGTTTTCTTTCCGCGTCCCAAGAGCATCTCTTTTAATGGCACCGGCGGTGTTTGTATAGTGAGCTTTAATGGTCACGTTGACTGTTATTTTGAGTGTTTTGCTAAATAAGGTTACTGTGATGTAGAGCAGTGATGCGCGGGCCTCCTGTTCCACTTTTGAGCCTTTCTCGATTGATCAAATACAAACGCACACATTGCCTTGGCTTCTGCAGCTGTAACATTTTAAGCGTGTTTGTATTTTGACTGTTTGTGCGCGTGATGCGCCGGGTGGTCACCGGAGAAGGACCCTCAAGTGTCATTGCCGTGTGTCTTGCGGCCATGAAACTGCTGCTGCTTCCTGCTGTGAGCCGAGCTTTGTTCACACCAACTCCACACTCACAAAAAAACGATTTTCTAATCGATAATAAATAGTGTAAAGATTCGCATAAAAAAGCGACCTTCAAAATCAAAGGGCATCGCGAGAATGAATATAACAAGTGAGGCACCGATTTAATGTTCTCAAATTAGCGTTAAATGCAATTACCAGAATATCTTTATAATTATCTCTTATTTATCTGTGACATGCATGAAAATGTGCCGTATACGGCGCTGAATAAACACATGCACGCGCGCGCACGGGGACCAGTTAATGTCACCTTACATTAATAGCCACCAGTGACAGAAGATTTAACGTGTTTATAAGAACTCGTCACATATCCCTTTTAACCAGCACTCAGTAAACCCGAACTGAAACACGGTTTATTTCCAGGAAAGTGGTAAATAAGCGAAGGAATACACGTCGGAAACAACACGACATGTCAGTGTGAGTCGGCCGTCCTTCGCGGTCCGGCGGTCACGCGCCTGGCCTCCGACATGCGGCGGTTTGCTAACGGCGGTTAAAGTGTGGAGGAGCTGCCTGTTCTGCTGGCCTACATTAAAATCACACAATGAATGGAAACCTTTAGTGCCGAGCGCCAGCGGTACGTATACATGTAGTCGAAGGTCTTTGTTAGAGAAAAGAGAATTTTGTTGTCAGTTTAATTCGCTCGCCTTCTTGACGGGGATACTGGCAAATTTATATCTTATTGGAAATTGCCTGTGGAATGGCCTAAAGCTCGTGAAGAAATGTAGTATTTTTTTCTGTGGGTGGCAGTTAAGGACGTTGCTCTGTAATTTGAAGGTCGTTGGTCCAAAGGAAGGCCCTGCTGTTGTATCCCTAAAGAAGCACCTTCTTTATCTGAATTGGTCCTGTGAATTTGCCAGCAGGATAAAGGGGCGAAATTATAAAACCTTTTGGATAAAGCGAAACACCTTGAATTGTAGTAGCTGTGTCTTGGCATTTTATGTTGTTGAGAACCTCCTGTAGCCTAAAATTCATGTGCAAAATAGTGCTGTGCGTGTACTTGATTCTGTACGATTCAGTGAGCGTGAGGTGGTTCAGCTCTGTGACAAACGCGGTCTGTCATGGACGGTTACACATTCCGTAAGCTGTTTGCTAACTGAGGACCAGACTAATGATGACAAGTACAAATGAGTGTTCCAGAGAAGAAAGGCAGTGACTTGCTGACCTACACAAAGGTATTGGTGAAGGGAAACACTTTACAGACCTGTACAGCATTATCTGCTTGCTTAGAGTTGTGTGCCTCTGTGCTATTTAATTGCGGACTTTTTCATGGGTAAAAACATTGCTAAATCAAGGCTTCTTGCATGTTCTATTGCTGTCTTTGCTGCAATGACCGTAATCCCCATTAAAGCAGAACACACATAATTAACATTGGTTGACATTCACAGTACTTTTTATAAGTTCACTGTATTTTTACAGTTATTTTCGTGTAATGTTTTTCTGCAGATTTGTCAGACAAATGAGATGAACGCAGTCTATGGCTTCCTATATTAATAGCAAAAAGACATTATTAAGAATTAGCAGCCCCAACACGCTCCTCGAGCCTTGGAAACGTTCACTGTATTGTGAGCCGACACAATGCACAATTACAGACTTGTCACTTCTTTGTGGTCCAAAGTGTGCATATATATTAATGGTAAAACCTCAAAGCAATAAATCGTACTCACAGACGTTTCCAACTCATTGGCCACTGACTTAAACGGAGGGTATCCTAGGGTTCCAGGTTTGCCTCCTTTGTAGGTATGGTTAGGAGCGATGCCTGCTTCCAAGAACATGTTCAGTGAAAGTACAGCTAAGTCAATGCATAAAATATTTAGGAGAGACTCAAGAAAGCTGCAGTGCTATAGAAGCATCTCTGCGGCTGTGATGCTCTCTTCTGCACTGTCTTTGTGTTTCAATGTTTCAGTGCTGCTAATCCCCCATGTAAGGAAGTAGTCTGTGTGTGTCCCCAGGTAGCCTGCCGTGTGCCATACGATAAGACTGACTGTGTCATTAAAATGGAGATAGATTTTTCCCAATAGATTCTGTGTATCTCTCAGCCTTACTTACTTTTTATGTAAAGCAAAAGGGAAGAAACAACATTCGCTATGTTTACAGACAGCTGAATTTTCACTATATTGGCTGAGTTTTCACATTAAATCTTTATTAGTATTGTGGTTTGTTTATATAGTAAAAAATCAATTTAAATGTTTCAACTAGAGGAATACTGTGTAGTTTATATGCCAAATATACAGTGGATATAAAAAACAAAACCAGCAAGAAAAGGAAAATGTAAATATAGTTGCTGTGCAATTTTCTTTCAGTGAATCCTACAAATGACATTTTTTTGAAAAGTAAATTCTTGTAAATAGACAAGTTTCCATTTGCGAGGCAGGAGCAACGGTAGTACTGTCATTTTCATGTGAGGTGTTAAAGTCCTAGAATAAGTATAGTGAAGACAGGCCTTTTCTTTTCTTCCTGGCAATATGCAGGAATACAAAATGTACCTTGGTAACTTCCACAATATTTACTTTAGTTACATTAAATGTTGGCCAAGCTGAGTCTTTTCTCATTTTTGGAACTTAACATCCTCTATTCTCCTGTTTGTATTTTCACCATGTGCAGGACCCATCAAACCAAAATATTTGTCAGCAAGTTATCATTATCAATGAGTCCACAGTTTTACACAATGCCAGGATAGAAGGTGCTTACCCACAGCAATAATAATTACTTGGTAACTCCTTTATTTTTTGTAGAAATATTTTTGGATTATTTAGTGATACTGCTGCTTAAACAATCTGCTCCTTATAGTATCACTCCTCCTGAAAACTATATGTATTTTACAGCAAACAGAGCAGTCTGTTTTACACCATAAAACTGTATGGTTGTTCTGTGACTTCTTGTCATGAGAGGAGAAAAGATCAATCTAATCAAAGCGAACTCCTCCAAATCACAATAGAGGAGTTAAAGGCAAATTGACATAAATGAAGACCATAAAGAGGCGCTCCTGAAGCACACAGAGCCTGCTGTCCTCCTGCAATAGGCGATTCCTGCCCTGCTGGGTCTCGGCCCAAGGTGACAAACACCATTAGGCTATCTGTTTGCTGGGCTTTCAAATCAGCCCAGACGAGATCAGACTTAAATCTTGGACATTCCATATATTGTTTTGTACCTGCAGTGTTCAGCATTGCATTAGAGGATAAACATTGGCAATGGAATGTTAGCTTTTTGTTGTTAGATAGCAATGCATACAGTTTATCTCCATTCTCCATCAGTTAACTCCTCCCTTCTTGTCTGTCAGGCATGCTTTGCAGTTGGTTATTTTAAAGAGCTGAAAAGGCTGTTCATCGGAAACACATGTATTTGGGCTGTTGCACATGAACATGGGGAGAGCATGCAGACTCCTCACAAACTGAGTCAGATTGAACCTACATCCAAACCTACAAGCCAGGATCTCTGAGGTACCTGCACTACTTGCAGATAGTCTACGCTGCAATGCTGTTAGTTTTCACTTTACTATATCACATTATTGAAAGAAAACACATACAAAAACATTCATGATTTTAGCAAATCACTTTCATCTGATGTGAAAATAGTCTAATTGATAGGTACATTTCAGTTGCACGAGTCTCTGCACCCAGAGTTTATTGGTCTGGTGCTGTCTGCTTGAGCCTGTGGAACAGGTGTCTGCTATGAAGGATCTGCTTTTGTTGCACCATTTGCTGAGCTGTCTATTTGAACCTCTGGGTTATGTGATAGTTAGCCTGCACCTATTCTCCCAAACCTGATGTTTGCAGGATATGTCCTATCTCTTTATGAGCCTTGGACTTTGTGGTAGTTGCAACGTTTTGGCTGTTCCTGACACTCTGGACAGGGGTTTTGCTGGTGTGGTTCTGTTTTCCCTGGCAGCTTTCTGAGGTGGTTGTGTCTGTGTGTGAGCCTCTGAATCCAGAATCCACTGTGATATTCCTGTCTCTCTGGTGCTTTGACCTCTGCAGCAGGCTGCGTTTTTGAAAAAGGTGGGACCGAGTTACAGACGTCATCTCCATCCTACCCTGGCAGGAGTGCATGCAGTCCCAACCATCGCTTCTGTTTATCTCTTCCTCTAACAGCAGGCCACCGTTCTGCCTCTGCAGCTGAGCACAGTGTGGCGGCCTCGCTTTCGCTGCGTTTGCCTTGTCCATCACGCTAGGCTGGAGCTTTTGCCAAACCATTGAGTTGCCAAACATCACAGAACCAAAGGGGCTTAATGGGACTCGGATGACTCATGGCAGTGGAAAGTGCACTATGAGGAGGCCCCTGATAAGTAGACCTGTGCTGAATTTCCTCTACTTGGCTGCAGCTCTGAGGCTTTGCATGCTGCCCACTGGAAATGACAGCTCAATTAGGGGCAAGACCGATAGTTACTGCACACATACCTGCCTGCAGAGGGAAAACCTTAATCAGCAGATGGACATGCTACAAGGAACCTGCCCAGAACTGTGCTGGAGGACAGAGTCAATACAAGTGCTGAGAATAATGTAGGCACCTGCAGAGTACAGATCTCCAGCTCCACTCACTGTCCCCTCAGCTGCTTCAGATCTGCATACCCTCTTAGTCTCTGCACCATCACCAGAGGCAAGGAACATCTTTTAGTTTACATCATCAGCCAGACAACCTCATTAAAACACTGCCTGAAATCTTACCTCTGCTTCAATGTAGGATGGTACGACTGTGTTTTTGTAAATATTTTCTACATTTTTATGTGTTGTTTAGAAGAAAAACAAAGCTTGAGCAGAAGGCACATGCACCTTGCTGCAGTGCCTGCTGAAAAAAGAAGACTAATAGTAAACAGTGTAGATCCCCAGTGACTCTCTGAGGTGTGAGCTCATACTAAACAGTTGATTACTAGTGCATTCCACTGACAGGCCCCACCCATCCAGTAGCAAACAACAGGGTGATCTTCGGGAGGTCCTGACATCATAGGCCACAGATTGAGACCATTTTGGCTCCTCAGTGTCTTCAGCAGGTGGTACGGCCTGTTGTCCTCCTTGTCACTTGTGATACTGAGTGAAGTCTACAAGCTCACTTGTCTTCTGTGCTGCAGCCAAGTAGAGGAAGTTCTGTGAGTTCTACATACTTGTGTTACTGTGTAGACTGTATACACTCAGTTATGCTACACTGTAGGGTTCACACCCTCTGTTGTGTTATTTGATGCAATCTATACTCTCACTCATGTTACTTTGTGGGGTTTTCACCTTCATCCATGTTATTCTTAGCATTTCCCCCCATTTTTCCAGTTATCCACACAAAGTTGCTTTCTTTATGTAACCATTTTAAACTGTTTGCAAGTATCCCAACAATAGACTCATCATTTATTTAGTAGTGTTTTGCCATCCAGCAGGGAACCCTTTTAAAATAGGCTCTCATTTACTTGTGCCCATTATGTGACTGAATGGCTCTGGGTATCATTATAGGTAGTGGAGCTCACTTATTGAAACCTTGCGATATTTTGCATTGTGCTGTAGGTGGCTGATGCTAGAGATGCATTGAACTGGAACAGAAATGTCCCAGTGGAGTTGTACATCTCTTCCTCATCATGGGCCACAAATCACATACCCACTGGTCTAAGGTTCTTCTAGCATTTGGTTGTAATATCTTCTAAATCTACGACTTAGAGATCAGAAAGGGAACATGGTGACTGTAGTGTGGGAGTACCTGAATGTGTTAAACATTTTATTCATTTTTTTAGAGAAGGTTTATTTGTAATTGTCTTCACTCCTGGCTATTTGAGTCTCCTTCTGATCTGCAGAGCCCTGCAGTGTGTGTCTGATTCCCAAAGGAGGCCAAACCTAGTTCTCCCTAGTTTGATGGAAGAATTGCATCATCAGAATACATCTGTGTGAAGCACCTCTGTGCTAAGTCAGCTGTCTTAGCCGACTGTCTGCTGCATACCAATGGGCTCAGTGAGTCCACAACAGTTACTGTATTTCAGCAACTCCATATACACTGGAGGATTATTAGTGTGCAAAATGCACCATTTTATATCTCAAGCTTTCTTTAATCCAGAAATGCAGGAAATAATTTTAAGGGAATAATGTTGAGGAAAGATCCTGTGGGATGTCCACATCCACACAGATAAACAGGTACTGGCCAACCAACCAGCTATAGTGGTGGTAGACAAGGAGGAGCAAACAGCAGTGGTGATATATGTGCTGATTCTCAGTGAAAGAAACATTAGGAAGAAGGGACATGAGACAGGAGAAATATCAGGGATTGAAAGAAGAACTGGAGAGAATGTGGAAGGTGAAAACCAAGATGATCTCCCACTGGTGATAGGCGCACTTGAGGCCGTGATCCCTAAGCTGGAGGAGGAGCTCCGTCTGATCCCAGGTACGACAACATCCGTCTCAGTCCAGGAGAGCGCAGTCCTAGGAACACCAAAAATGCTGTGCTGTACCCTCAACCTCCCAGGCCTCTGGTAGGAGGAAAGTTGCCCCCCCACAGGGGAAAACTGGGTGAGAAGAGATTTTTATATATATATATATATATATATATATTTCTTCATTTTGTAATCTGAGTCGTTCAGCTTTTTGATTATGCTTGTAGAGTGTATTTTGTGATAAACCACTAAATTAGAGCTCACACAATGATTTGCATTTTTGTAATAGACTTAAAAGCAGCATCGACGCACAATATAATTTCAAAAGATCTTAGTCTGTATTTCCAGCACTAATAAGGGTGATGGAAAGGCTCCACCTAACCAATAATACAATATTTTGTGGTATAATTTCTTGATAACTGCTATAAATGGTTAGCACAAATCATCAGCACAGATGTCTCCATTTCGCCTTTATCATACTGCAGGTTTTTGTATATCTGAAATGTAGCGTGACATTTTCTGTTACAGTTCTGGTGGTTCAGCCTGTTAAAGACACAGCTTTCATATAATCTCACTAATCCGTGTGTGAGGAACTCTATACTTTCGGTCATCTCTCTGATATCAGTGAAAATCTTGGTTATCAGCACACACAGTGGTTAGGGTTACAAGATGATGTCATGACATGTAAGACACCCAGTTGGAGAGATTCCCTTCTGTGTATTTGACAAATGCAGTCTGCAGTCCCAATGCGCACAGACTGATAAGAATGCACACTTAAGTAAGGACTGTACACATTTTGTTCAATACAATGAGGGTGGGAACATTCTATATTCGACAGTGATCTGAAATGAAAGCATGTGAAAGCATGTGATTAACAGTTGCAATATGGGTCCTCAGACACTTTCTGTAGGTGGAGAAGGCGACATTGTGTAAGTTTTCAGGAAATGTCTGGCACAGCATTGTTCCTGCTATGGTTATAGGATTGGTGTACTTCCAACAGAGGTGCTTTTCTGCAGGTTTTGGACTTTTTGGACCTCAGAGTGAATGACAAATATGTAGAATATGGATGTGCTTCTGGACTGTGTGAGGATGTTGTTGTCGACCTTCTTGCATGTTGGCTGCTAATGTTGCTGATTGGTCATATTTTTGAAAAATGTGCTTTGCAATGGAGAACAGTCCTTCACTGCGTAATCATCCTAGCAGGAAATTTTAAGAATTTCAACAAAGCAATATACTCGTTAATATACAAACAGTGGAATATCCTTCACAAACACAGTAAACTTTTCATCATAAGTACAACAATCCCAGTGCTCTTGTCCCTCAAAAGGCTGCAGGTTGTGCCAGGATATAAACCAGTTTATACCATGGAGCTTTAAGCCTGCTGTTTCACAAATATACCCACAAAATCTGACATCCTCGCTGTGTTTCCTTTGGGCCACTGTGCTCCACTGGGTTCAGTTCAAATGTGCCCCCCCCACCATCTGCTGTTATTCATATTTCAATACAATAACACCATAAGCCTCGCGTAGATAAGGTCTCAGCCTCAGCCTGCTTAACCCAGATGATGAGACCTTGGCTCTATCAAAAAAGTATTTTCTATTGGATACACAGATTTATAGTATTGTAGCAACTTGTGTTGGCGATGCTACTAATGCAGGGCTCAGGAGGGAAAGTTTTGGGAACACAAACTTTATTCTTGGGTGGCATGATTAACAGCGGTGCTCAACAAGCCCAGAGTTGTTGCACACAGCACATAGCCTCGTGGTCACTGCCAGCCTTAGGGTTCCCACAACCGTTGGACACACATTAGCTCTGCATTTGGAGCCACAGCCATATAGAAAATGATGTTACAATGTGCAATAAATTAGACATTTACTTGTGTCTGAGGATTGATGTTGTAATCAGCAGAAGAGTGAGCTGTACAGGCCTATTTTGTCAAATTTATTTTTCTCTGTTTTGTCTTTGTCTGCACAGTCAGTCCTTCTGAAGTACATATCCACTAATGCCTATGTGTATGTCGTGCTGAATGCTGAGTGTCGTTCTGTTTATTAGAGGAAACAGCCAAAATCACACGAATGGTCTTAGAAGAGCACATTGTAAATTAAAACTGTGCTGCATTGAGCTTCTTCCCAAAAAATGTCAAAACTCCAAAGAAGGAGCTGGATGTTAGGGGAAGATAGTCATTTACACTAAATGTGAATGAATCAAAACCTTTTCAGAATGTTCATGTGCCTCCACTCACAAGGCTCCCGCGGTCTTCAGACTGGCATGGGACCAGTTCTATGCAGTTTTGCGAGTTAGGAATTACATTTGTGCTTTACTCCTTATTGGATATACAAAACGTACTCCCTATTAAATATACAAATTTATTACATGCAATAAATTAAACATTTACTCGTCTCTGAGAATTGATATTGCAGTCAACACAGGAGCAAACTGTCTCAATGTCTGAAATTTGAATTTAGTATTGAAAGAGGCAGGTGCAACCGAGGACTGGTGTGTGCAGCATTCTGGTCTTTTACAATATTTGACGGAGTTTTCTTTACAGTTAAATACACACTCACATTCATGCTGCTAGTATGAATTACCTGTTTACCAGTTGTCAGTTTAATTACCACTGTTATAGGACATGAAGCTTTTCGTGTAAGACAGAGCGTGCTTCCCTTCTGCCACTTCTTCATTGCTTATTTGCTACTACTTGTTAACATCCACATCTGGATGCCAGCCAATATGGAAATGGGTGGTGGTGGTAGAATAGTGGGTAGAGACCAGCCATTATCCCATGTCTTCCTGCAGCTGGGGCTCCTGGTGGCACGTAAGTATCTTCTGATGACATGGCAAGGAGGCCCTTTCTTTTGCCTTAAGTTTGACGTGTCACTGCATCTTGAGACCAAAATCAAAATTTAAACAACTGCACAGATTGTCATTAGAGGAGGGAGGAAGTCTTTTATGGTAAATGTATCCACTATTCATCAGACATTGTTACTGAGGGCATTGCAGAGGATGGCAGAGTAAACCTTGTTAGGAGCATCACTCTCCTGTGAGGCAAACAAGATGAAATGCAATAAAATGGAGACGTGAAATTGCCAAAGCTTCAGTGAATTCAGAGATCGAAACAACTGGGGACTTGGCAGGGCAATAGTATTGTGTATATAAAGTTTGCATGGATTCAGTTTTTTAAATCAGACCTTCATATAACAGCTGAAGGCTGTTTTTCAAATCCTTGAAAATTGAACGTTTTTACTCCATGGGTTAGTGGTGTGAGGTATACATACTTAAATATTTTGCTAAAAAATAAGCAGAAAACACTTTGCATTACGCATATACAGTGTACTCCACACACCTACACAGAGCATTCCTAAAGTCCGCTTTATCAAAATGGTGGAATCTTTAACCTTTGATGTCAGGATGTGGAAAGCAGACTTGCTGTCAGTTGCAGACAGCCACTGAGTCCTCACATGTACACGCCCATTTAGAGGCTTGAGCTCTGACCTGAATCTATAAGTTCTTAATCTCTAATTGTCTTTCTCTATCTTTCTCCCTCTTTCTTGCTGTCATTCAAAGCGTTATGAGCACCATTATTGCGATTATGAGCGAACGTCTGTCTGGGTAGTTGTCGGTCTGTTGCTTGGGTTAAACGAAAGCATCGTTGTTGAGACAGAGAGCGTGGGCAGCGACATTATACGCGCATTTCCCTTTGGCAAACACTGACAATAGAAAAAGAATACATGCCTCCTTTGCATTTTCACCGAATAGAAATTGCCCTGCAAATGAGATGTCTTACTGGATGAATCACAGTCAGCTGTTGGTGGGGGAAGGTCGGTTGTGTTACAGTGGTGTTAGCTGCAGCCCCTGGTGAAAGTGCTGATGAAAAATGCAGAGCCCACTGAGTCTGTGCTGGTCCACTCAGTGTCTTTGTGGCACAGTTTCACATGAGGGGCTCCTGGATGGTCTGACAGCATCCAGAGACCACATGAACACAGATACATGGTTCTGTTGGATGCAGATCACAGACCCTCAAGTCTTGCCTTTCAAGAGCAGATTAGTCTGCTGACCGCATATATGCCAGCCTCTCAGAGTCATAGCTTCACTAACAAGACCTGAAACCAGCCACTTTTGCATTGGTGTTTGTATGTTCCCTTTTGTTGTAAAACGTAATTCAGATGCCCTCTGCCACCCTCTGGCAAACAGAGTGCTATGCTTGTGGAGCCAGGGCCGTTCTGTTGCAAGTTATAAACAGTGCTCCATAACACATCTACTGAACAATGCAGGGACTGTTGTGCTTTGCTGAGCTTTACAGTAAACTATGGTATTGTGTTGTTCAGTCCCAGTAGAGCTGCTCCACTTGCTTTCCAAGCATCCTTTTTGCTGTGGTTTTAATGCCAAAAACATGAATGCAGACTATTTCCTGTAAGATATTTTCTTGTTTACTCCTCAGAAGCATGATCTGTAATACCTCGGTGTCCGAATCTAATCCAGCCCTGAAAAGGTGTTGGGAGTGCAGTGACAGTGCAGATGTGTTCAGACAAAAAAGAAAGTAGCAGAAACAGCTGATGAGACCAGCACGGACGCACGCTTGTGTCAGTCTTGCTTTTGATAAATGCACAACAGTACACAGTTCAGTTTACTGCGATATATACAGCGTTGGCAAAAATACAATATACAGTACTGTACAGTATTTTGATTTTTGATTTCATTACTTTTTTTTACGAATCAGCGTTGGATAAAAATTTGTTGCAGAAATATTTCCATTCTGATACCAATCTATAGGTATTAATTTTCAAGTCGTTATAGCAAAAATTTGGATATAGAAAGTTTAGATAAGGGATTCCTGTATTTCTAGAGCTGCACTTCATCTAGATTAATTGCTTCAGTTAACAAATCTAGTGCTGAAAGCCGTCTGTGTTTCAGCCATGGTGAACATCATGTCTTAACTCATTCATTATATAGACTGCAGACTTTATAGGTTAGTGTAAACAAGTTAACTTTCTATTCAAGCATAAGCATTGTGCAGTGGGCTGCCTGTCCCACACTATGAATTACAACAGTAGATGTTTGTACCGCAGTATAGCTCATCTTCACTGTGTGCGCAGCCATCTTGAGGGAGACAAGGCACAATGAGAATAAACTCAACAGAAATGTGTCTATATGTAAAAGATTATTCAGAAGATGTTGAGACAGTACCAATAGCAATGATGCTTAAGGTCCTGAAGATTACAAATAAGATAGTTATAATCAGTCCATACATGATCCAGTGTCTGTCCAGTCCAGGGTAAAATGGCCATTTGAAAAATGCGCATGTTGAAAAGGGTTTACTTTGGCAACCCGTGGCATTTTTAGTAATAATTATGCCCCGTAATCACATATAATGATTACAAGGTTTTCATGCTTTTCTTATGCAGTATCTAGTGTGCTGTCTGCTGTATTTCTGACAGTTTGTTCAGTTAAGGATCATCCTGGAAGATA
Source organism: Arapaima gigas (assembly GCA_900497675.1). Lineage (NCBI taxonomy): Eukaryota > Metazoa > Chordata > Actinopteri > Osteoglossiformes > Osteoglossidae > Arapaima > Arapaima gigas. The sequence continues at coordinate 1,852,299 of UFQX01000033.1, forward strand.
ATGAAAATTGACATCACTGGCATATGTGCTGTCATCTTTGACCTTTCAGCAGACCTCTTGGCCTTGATTAGAACGTTTATTTGCAAAAACTTTCTGGCAATAAACAAATTATATTTCATCAGTAGAGCTTCTCAGAACATTTCATCTTTGTAGGTAGAATTTAAGCACATACATATTCCAACAGCAGCTGAAACATAATGATACATTATAAAATTTATTTATATCGGCAGTCATTATTTATAGCAATATTTGTTTGTAGTCATCATATGTTACTGTAAGTAAGGGTTATTGATATCTGTACTCTAACATGCAGTTAGGAATGCAGATGAAGGTCTACAAGAAATGTATATGGTTTTAAAGAGCTAAATGAACATGGGTCTGTGCTGGCCTAACCAGACCAAGCCTTTTGGGACAAGGATCTACTGTTTGCTTGTCTTCACCTTCAAACTGACAATTTCCTAAGGAATTGACACATTTTCAATTCACCATTAAATGGGTTCTGAGATTCATTCCAAGCTATTTTCACTACCCTTGTAGAAAGGACAATAAAAAAAAGAAACATTCAGCTAAAAAATACCACATCTTCAGCCAAATGAGACTTAAGTAAGCTGTGTCTACAATAATGACCACAGGTAGACCAGAGGGAGCAAACAATAAGCCTTTTGATTTTGAGTTCAGATTTTCCGTCTTGGTTAAAACACAGAGCATTGTTTGAGTTTGATGCTGTGGTCAGTGGTTGATACGGTGGTTTGTGCACAGGTGGAGGGAAACCATGCAGATCTTACAGTCAAGTTGTAAGAGACTGAAAGAAGGGATTTTTGCCCTATAACTAGAGGTTGACCAAACTAAATACTGTGATAAAAATATGAATAAACTTGAAATGATTCTAAAATATCATTCTGTAAAGACTCACAGCAATAAATGGGAATAGCTAAAATTGAAATTATGAGTTGGTAACTACTGAATAAATTGCTATTCAGAATCATACCCATGCAAGGACTGAACAAAATGCATCTTTAAAAGCCTATAAGGTGAGTAGTCAAAGTGGAAAGAAATGCACTACTCTGCAAAATCTCATGCAGGAAAAGGCCTTTTCTCTAATTTCACTGCATGGTAAATTGTGAGCTGCACTCTGTGAATGTTAATAGAAGTAGTGAATTATAGTTCATTCATTTAAAGAAAACTATTTCTAACAACTAATGTTTGTATGACTACCAGTATTAGCAAAGCTGACTGTCTGCTACATGTCTCTAATATAGATAGATAAACCTGTAGGTTCACATCTAATATTGGTGACACTGGTCTTTCCAGATTTTTATCAAGAATGATTGACTGATATCAAGAATGGCAGAAAGTACTTTCGATATTAATAATAGAAACAAAGTTATCCTTTGATCATATTCCATTATTATATGGATTAAAGGGCAGGACACTCTCCATTAGGATCTGTGTTAATGAAGGCCAGATATAATGGGCAATCCAGGTAGTACAGTACTTAGGGCTGTTACCTTACAATTAAATGACCTGGGTTTGAATCAAGACTTCCTTTGCAACAGTCCAGGTGCTCCAGTAAAAATGACCAAACTGTGTGAATGAATAAGTAGCTTATTGTACAGACAAAGTAATAGTCCAAGTTGCTTTTAAGAAGGCTATGAAAGCTATTACTGAGGTTGTGGAGAGGACATGAGGATGGCTGTGAACCAAGAAGAATGAGCCATGGACTCCAGGTACTGCTGATGCAGGTGGGGAACAATCAAACCTGGTTGGGTGGCCTGGGTGAGGGTGGCTGATGCTAAAATCCCAGAAACTCCCCAATGACCTCAAGGTCCACCACTGATAATGTGTCCAGGTGCATTGCAAGTGTCAGATAAAATGAATTCATGAACAACCAAAATGCAAACATTGCAAGGATTCTGCAGTGTGTTTCATTGTGTCTGGTATGTATTAGAGTTTTGTAGCTGTACCAGTCTGTTTCTTAGTCTTACTTTTTGTGTGCAAAAGTTTCTTTCCGTTAGTGTGCTTTCTGTAAGGTATTAACAGTTGTACAGAATTTAATTTAGCGTTGCAACGATGTTGTTCATTCATGGGTCAGAAAATGGATTCTATAACACTTCAGTTACTGTCACATTTATATTTACGCACATTTGCAATATTTATTCATTTAGTAGACACGTTTTTCCAAATTAAATAAGTGCTGTGAAAATAAACATGCATTTCACAAAGAAAGGGAGACACGGTTTTTGCCAGCGTACAGAACACCAGAAATGCAGAGAATTGGGGAACCTATGAGGAGACGCTAAGACTCAGAGAAAACAAAATGCCTGTTAACAACACGTGGACAGATACAGGTACAGATGTCACACTTGTACATTTCACTTTTGCTGAGGTGCTTAGATGTAAAGGCTGTAATTGTGAATGCTGAACTAGAACCGCTCCGGTGTCTCCAGGTTTCCAGGAATCAACAGGAGTCACTTAATCACTTGAGAAATATTGTTTCTATGTCATCTGGCATCCAATATGCAGCTGAATCTGTATAGGAAGCACTAAATACCTTGTTAACTTACCATTGCCAGATAATTCATATTTTATTTTAACATTTTAAATTACAGTGATAATAGCCAAGATACAGAGGCAATTAAAATAAACAGCTAAAAGCTCATTGAATGTCTTAATGCACAAGAGCTACTCTGACTGGGTGATTCCACCTCCTTGACAATCCATTTATTTGTAACACAGGTAATCGATTTGCTTCTTTCAATCTATATTTAAAATAATAATTTCTTAAATTTAACACTTAATAAACATCTAATAAGCATGAAATGTAGATCACAGTGACTATACCCTAGAACAGTTGTTCTTAACCTGTGTTGAGTAATGGATCTACTGAAAGCATAATCACAGAATTATCATAAATACAATTAATGTGTTTTATTGCATTTAAATGTGATGTCCTTCACATGAAGTCACATGAAGGGAACATAAAGTCGGTCTATATAGTATGTGTGCATACTGAAAACGGGTGTAGGTTTTGGCCTGTGTACTGGTGTGCTGTCTGAGTCCTGATTTGTTTGTGTGCGGTTAGAGTTTTGGTGTGTGGTGTATCTTTGTGGGTCCAGGTGTATTTTTTGTTGGGAGCTGTGCAGTGATGAGAAGATGTTCCCTCTGAGAGGCTCTCAAATGGTATTGTGAGGAGAGGGGCAGACCAGGGGCACTGAAAATAAGGATCCAGATGGCATTAGCTGAGACGCTGAGGCAGTTGGCTACAGTAGATTTCCATTCCTCGCAAACATCAAAGTGTGTTTTTTTCAGTGCGCTGGTTAGCACAGGTAAGGAAGGAACTGAGGTTTGTTTTACTGTGTTTGTTTGCAAGTGGGAATACAGTACTGACAGACTCTGCTGTCAAATTCTCTTTAAGACAGCAGTGATGCAGTTCAAATGGAGATGACATTCAAAGTTGTGCAGCCTATTGCTTGGACTGCATTTCAACCTTTGTCAAAAACATACTGGTCAGATCCATCACAAGACTTTTCAACCAGAAATAACACAGTATGTAACTAGCAGCTTTTTCTTCTCCTCTAACTTTCTGATCTCTGGGAGGGACCTCCTATTCATGAAGCTGTTTCACTGCAATTTGCAAAGTCTTGGAAAGCAAAAAAGTGATTAGAAAAGCATGCTAATATAACTGGGTATCAATTGAAATATATATAAAATGATGCAGATGAGAATTTTGGATTGAAAAACTCAACTGGGAAGGTTTATGCTTTTTAAATGTAATACCAATACTTCTATAGTATTGTGGTGGTTCTGTTGAGGACAGCCTATAGCAACTTTCACAGCCTGAACTCCTGCAACAAAGACGAGCCAAACTGCAGACAAACTAAAAAGACTGCTAGGATCACTGTGATGTCTGCAGGCAAAACTTTCTAAAACACCTGAAAGTGATACATATGGAGACTAGGAGTATTTAAAGAGGATTGTTTCCCGTTCTTCCAGGGAAACCTTCCAGAAATGTGCAGAGTTGCCTGACCTTTTTTGTACTAGTCAGATGTGGCTTTTTTGTTTTTATGACGTATTGCTTCTTTTTACACGCTCTCTCATGTTGCTGCACCCAGTGTTAGCTGGTTTAGCAAGGAGTCATAAAAGACACAAAAGGGCTGAATCTCCTGCATTCATCTGCCTTGTTTTATTCATAAAATTGCTTTGCTCTCCTATAACAGTTCATTATTGTGGGACCTTAATTTGTTCTTTAATCATCAAACACCTGGGACATTATGATTCTCCCACTGACATTTTCAGCTTCAAGGCCTGATGTATGAAATGAGTGTGTTTTATTTTACCCATTTATTATTACTGCTTAACAGCAGTTGAATAAAGTCCCCAGCTGGCCTTATTTGATCAAATCCACATGCAATTTGACATTATGTGGCTGATTCATGAAATCCAGCATCAATTCGTATTCTACAATTAAGGCTGAAGTGGTTACATATTCGTAAACATAGTTAACAATAATAATTTTAATTTGCTACAGCAGAAGCCCCTTTCTTTCAGAAGGTGATTCATACCATACATAATAAATGGTCAAAGGCAGTGAAAAAACACTTGTATTGTTATTGGTGTGGGCATGTACTAAGACAATTTCTATCTTTTCCTCTTACATAAACTCATCAGTTGCAGTTACATATAAGATCCCCCAGCAAAATATCTGAAACAATAGGCCCCTGCACAATTTAGCAAGGCTACTGTATGTAGAGAATACTTATACTTGTCCTTGTTTGCATACTAATTTGTCAGCAGACTGTTATTCAGAAATTCTGAAAAATTCAGCTTCAGTGGTACACCTATGGTCGGCTCTTTCGACAAAATGATGAAACCAAGCATATTTTAACATTTGTACACCACAGCTGAAATCAATGTCTCTGACTGGTTGGCAAGGCTTGTTGTAATTTATTTTTACATGAACAGATCAAACCACACTCTAAGTCATGGCACTCTTTCCACCAGCAAAGTTCGCCTTTTTGTTGTTGGTGTTTTGTGTTTGCACATTGCAAGCACAGGCGAACGAACAAAAGGTGATCTGGTACATCAAGGCTTTTCCTTGATTCACATTAAGGGAAGGGTTCCTGGGAGGGCTGCAGTCCTTCTGGCCTTGCCATCTATTGTGGTTTTGCACTTGGGTATGTTAGGGCAGGAATCTCTATCATGGGCTGAATGTGATGGATGGAGCTGCAGTGTCCATTGTGGAAATGCTACCCTAGGCTTCATTTATAGCTGGAATAACAGCTTTGCATCTTTGGCATCTTTATTTGAGCTAGATGCAAGGCCAAACTGACTGCATAATATGTCACCTTTGTTAGTGGATATTACACCTTGTAATAGGATACAACTACATTTTTGACACTGAAAAAAAAAATGTGATATTTGTCAGGTATTTTCTGTTTTCATTTGTGGGTTCCAGGGGTCACATTTTATGCCACTGACTCCAAGCCAAAGGCAAAATGCCAGTATTCAAATTAGTTGCCCCACATACGACATCTTTATGTTAAAGGCAGGGTTGAGCTGACCAGTCATTAAGTTGTACTTTTTATGACACTTGTGTTTTCTGTGACCTACTCTGGTATATGTCTTGCTGTGGTCAGCTCTTCTGCCATGAGCTCAGTCCCCTGGAGAGTTCCTTCCCCTGGAGTGTTAAGGCTGACAGAAAATCACACAGGTCACCTAAGGTGGTTACTACAGCAGTGGCAACTTAACTTCATCCATCATCAGTTTGTATGATTACTTGCCAAGAACCAGTGTGAAATCTGCCTTTAATGAGAATAAAAGAGCTTCTTGTTCAACAATTACCACCATAATCAAATCTATTATTATGTTGGCCACTATTCCAGGACAGAAAGTGCATTATTAACAGGTGGCAGCAGCAAAGCTCTTTTTGCTTATTGTTATGCATTGTGTGTTGTTTGTACTTTAAATAAATTGCCTCAAGCTATCATTAAACCGTACTACAACTACAAACAAAGAAACCAACGGAAAGCCATCAAAGGCTGGCAACCCTAATCATGTTTCCCACTATGTATGTTTTTCCTCTTCCCCAGATAACCAAACAGCAGCTGCAGACAGTAAAGGACCGCTTTCAGGCTTTCCTCAATGGCGAGACTCAGATTGTGGCTGATGAGGCCTTCATCAATGCTGTCCAGAGCTACTATGAGGTAAGTGAGGTTCTGCACTGCAATGAAATGTCACTGCATGCTTTCGGCTTCTGTGGTTAAATTAGAAAAAAAAATCTGGATCTCAGCACATAATCATGAAATCATTTTATTTGAGAATGCTCTTTGTTGTTTTCTTTTTATGCTAAAATGTTCCTCCGTAAGACTTTTGCTTGTATCATGCTGTTATTATCCATCCTTCCATTATCTTTAACCCCTTGTCCTGGTCAGGGTTGCAGCACGGCGGACCCAATCCTGGAGTCACATGGTGCAAGTGCATCGCACAGCAGCCACACATTCTACTCGCTGCACCACTGTACTGCCCTTAGACTGTTAACACATGTATTAATCACTTATTTTTTACTCATTATAAAAGTCTTGAGTTCTTCATTATAGTACAATCCCCCCTGTTGCCACTTCTAATTGAAACAGTGTTAAATAGGGTCATAACACTATATTTGTTTAGATAATGACAGTACAAACACAAACACAAGTATGAATGTAGCAAAAAAAATTAACTTTTATTGCAAATCTTTTCATTGCAATCACGTAATAAATACTTCTTTTGTATTTATTTTTGTATTTGTATTGTACATGAAAGTGTGTAGGGAGAGACTCGAAAACGCTGAATAGACAGTATAATGCAGTTAAAGGGAGGTGAACAGTTCACCTTGTCCTCCTCAGCTGGCCAACATCCTTGGTCTTTGTTTTACTACAGTCGCTAGAATAAGTGTGTGTCCAGTAAGTAATCTTCCTGTCCCAGTCCTTGCGGGCATCAGTAGCACGGTGAGGCCAGAATGTGTGAATCTGCAGGCATTAAAAAAAAATTCAGCCAGACATACAGAGCAGTTGAAGTTGCAGGAAGAAGAAGCTGGATAATGGCTCTCTATGGAGCAAGGTGGTATTGGTGTGGAGGATTATAAACCTAATATTTGAAAAAGTATCAATAAAAAGCCCCTCCAATTTACTAATAATCTAATATATATTTACATGTACTGTATGTATAATTATGCATATCAGCCACACCTTAGGAGCAAATGGACCCATAAATCTTTTGGTTTGTCCATTTGTAAATATGTTTGCTGCACTGTAGGCTCTCCAACACAGCTCATTTTGTAACCGCTCAGTACTGCATTCATGCCTACACCACTCGCCTGTGTTGTGACTGTCATGTTCGTTTGGGAAGCGCTGCAAGGCCAAGCCCGTGGGGGTGTGTGTGCTTCCTCATTACAGAGCAATGACTCTCAGTGGTGAGTGCTAGGGGATCTACTGTGTCACTTCCAGCCAGACCCATGCTCCAGGGGTACCTTGCACTCCAGTAAAGAACGCATTCTCCACACTACCACTCGCCTCTCTACAGCGTTCCTTGAATAATTTAACCACAAAATGAACACTGCCATTTTGAGCTGCCATTCTGAGGACTCTTGCATATTAAATTGATCTGTGTCCCTGCTGTACTGACTTATCTGTGGGATCCAAGTTAGTGGGAGTCTAACTGCAGCACACATTTTTCCATAATATATGTAATGCAGGGATTGACTCATTGTTAATCTTTGCTTAGAATGGCTTTATTCTAAATTGGGATTTTTCTCGTTATCATCTGCTTTGAAAATGCTCAAAGAGTCCTTGGTGAGTCACAAACAAGGGGAGTGACTCATTGCAATGGGCTGCATTGAAATGCTCCATATATTAAGTATGCTGTTTCACAGTGATCTAAGAAACTTAAAGCAGTAATGATAACATTGATTAAATGTATTAACAAACCATTGTCAATGTGAGTGCCTTACATCTGACACTTTTGTCCAGATTTGCCCTATTTGATTAACTCATCCAAAGTGTGCAACCATTTTTATCAGGATGTCAAATGTAAAGCCTGTTTCAGTTAGAATGTGTCTGCTGCACTGTTCCTATATTTAAATGTTCACAGCTTTTAAAAATCATATTTTCATTTATGGATCGAGAAGTGTGAATACAAAATTCTGTAAAGTTGTGAGCCATTGCATTTTGTATTTTGCAATAGTGGGTATCTTGACACTGCTCTCCTTGCATATGTAATATGCAACCAGTAAGCAAGACATTTTTCTCTGTCTGGAAGAGGTATACCTGCAACATCACAAAATGCAGGTCTCTCCTTTTTATGACTCTAATGGCTGGTAGCAGAAGTAAGACTGGATTTATTGGGAAGCTTTTGAGGACTACAGTAATTAAGCAATTAACATCTGCTATATAAAGACTATTTGAGTCATTTGAGCTCTCAAGTATTTGTCAGTAGCACAGCTGATGTGGACCTGCTGCAGTCCTAGTGCTTAAAATTTCTGCCGTTCCTCAGGACTGAGGCAAAATGCTGCTTGGAGGCTGTCAGAAATACTACTAGCTATTTCACCAGCACTAAATCTGCTCCCTTTGACTGCTGGTGTTCCTGAAAGTCAACTGTGTGGACAGAGAGCTGTATCATCAATAAAAACATACACTGCTGTACCACCGCCAACTCTAGTCCCTTTCATTGCAGGTGTTCCTGAAAAGTGACCGTGTCACCCGCATGGTGCAGAGTGGGGGCTTCTCTGCCAACGACTCGCGGGAGGTCTTCAAGAAGCACATTGAGAAACGAGTGCGCAGCCTGCCTGAGATTGATGGCCTGAGCAAGGAGACAGTGCTGAGCTCCTGGATGGCCAAGTTTGACACCATCTACCGGGGTGATGAAGACCCACGCAAGCAGCAGCAGCGCATGACAGCTAGTGCAGCCTCCGAGCTCATCCTTAGCAAGGACCAGCTTTACGAGATGTTCCAGCAGATCCTCGGCATCAAGAAGTTTGAGCACCAGCTACTCTACAACGCCTGTCAGGTAACAGCTTCCAACCTTAAGAGCAGGAATGGGCTGTGTAGAGTGTAATGCATAATTTCCTGGTTACTCAAAGAAAAAAAAAACACTCAGGAAGTAGCTTGGAGCCTTTGAGATCCATTGAAAATGATATTAATTGGAATGAGTTGCCAGCACACATGAACAGGAGTGGTTTAGCTCCTGGGGGATTCCAGCCCAGGTCCTGAAAAGTCTGTTATTCTGGTTTTTGTTTTCAACAACCTTTCTTTTAACTATTTTTTATAGGGCTATTTCAAAACATTGATGTACATATATAAATTACTGGTTTTAGGGAATAGTATTTAACACTTTTTTCATAAAATAGATTATTTGTAGCATTTTACTACGTCATGTCTCAAGGGTGAGAAACACTTATTTAAAATTAACAATAGAAAAGTCTTTTCCTAAAACAGTTTTCAGTTTTCGTGTTCTGTTGAACTTACAGGATAGTTAGTATTCAAACAAAAGCTGGAGACTGAATGTATGATGTCTTCATTGTGATATGTTAAAAAAGTTACTTCAAAAGAAGGCCGCTATGGGGATGATTACTTGGTCTCTTGGAACATTATGAATTGCCCATTTATCCTAAAGGAGACGAGAAGATGTTGTAAGGGATGGGTATTTATTCTTGTGCACAAACAGAGCCAAAAAATCCACATCCCACACATTCTCAAAGAAGATATGCTGGCTTGAAGCTTAATGCAGCACAAACTTTGGACTTTCCACACATGACGCTCCATAGCTGTTGTGCATAATCGACAGTCCCCGTCAAACGTTTGACTATACTTGCTTGAGACTAATTTTCATGGGGCATTGGATGAACAGGTTTAATGAGGAAATCAGTTGACATGTCATCCCAGCTTTTCAGCAGCATTTCCAAGAGATGTAGGATATTTGTGTTTTGCTCTGCATGTCCTGAACAGTACAATGTAAGTGTTGTTCAAGCTGTCTAGGTGAACTCACACTTTGGACCATTATTGTAATTTGTGCATTCAGGTAACCAGTGTGGTTCAGGTAAGTGCCAGTCAATCCACTGTTTGATTCTAGACTCTTCTGACCATGTGCTTGCACAGCAGTTTATCCTCTGAGATGCCCAGTCATCATGCAAGAGTTTATGTTTAATCGCCAATACAGGAGGCAGCATTAGTATGATGTTCACGGGTCTGGAGCTTCATTAACAAATCTGCAGATGAGGCTGCTCCATTATTGCACGGCTAAGAGGCATTTCTGCATTCTGGCCAGTTAATGCATTAAGATACAGCCTGTTCCAGTGCACGTGAGTGTTTTGCAGATGCCCTTTGGATACCACAGAATTCTCCTGATAATTAAATAATTAAATGTAAGCACCATTCCTGTCAGGTGCTTTACGGAACTAAAAAAGGCAAAAATGGAAAATTAAGCTAAATAGGGCAGTGAACATCATTTGTTTTTTTTTTGTCTTTTCAAGGCATTTCTTACTAATATAATCAAGATAATAAAGGACAGAATTCCTGAAAAAAGAATAATTTGAAATTTGTTCTGCATGTTTTCTTCCTCAGTATGATTTTCCCTTTAGCTATAACAATTTCACAGCATGGGATATAACGTGAGCTTACTTTCAAGTTCATAGACCTCCAGAGGGTTTATGTCCCAAGAAGAAGCAGAGACAGGGATTTATTGCTAAGGCGAAGCACAATATGTTCAATTTTTACACAGTTTCTCCTTCAGCATGAACAAGGAGGCTATTTTTAATCCATAACAAAAAAAGAATTTATTTTTCAATGTTCATTTTTATATTTCCTTTTTTGTTGTTTTTCAGAAAATTTTAATTATTTCATTTGTCCATCCATGACCATTAACTGCTTAATGCTGAGCAGGGTGTGTTCCAAAGTGTATCCCAGAATCATTGGATGCGAGGCTGTAAAACTATCCATGGATTCGACCCCAGTTAATCGCAGTTGTTGTTTTTGTTGTTGTTATTATTATTATTATTCTTATTATTATTATTATTAAGAGCTTAATCCTGAGCAGGGTCACAGCAGTCCAGAACCTATCATTGCGCATGAGGTTGTTATTGATATGTTATGGGAGTTCTTTACTTACCAATATTTTTTGCAATTCATTTTGCACGTGAAAATTGGATGCAAAATGCTGAGGGTTTAACTGTGTCTGTTCTAACATGCTAAATAAATTTAAAGTACCCTAATGAGCTTCTCTCAGTGAGAACCACAGCAAACACCCAAACTGAACATTAACCTCTAGTGCATTCCAGTGCTGTCATTTCTCTGGAGATAATGGTTCAGTAAATTCATGAAGAACGTAAGTAAGTTTTTGCTTACGCAACTGCATGACTTCAGTGTCATTTAATGTGCTTCCCTGTGTTCATTTTGAATTTTCTCGTTGTGTTCATAGTGACCATATCTACAGTTCCACAGAACACAGAGGCACATAGAATTTATGGGTGTCTGTCTTATTCTTTTACCCAATTTTTGTGTTACAATCAAAATTTATTTTGTGTTTCTATATATTGTGTGCAAAGATTTAAAATATGACAGAAGGGCAGATTCTTGATCTAGCAGTGAAAGGAAATCGATGGAACATTTGGATTTGTGCAAAAATGAGTTCTGGCTCTTGATGGGCCTCATAAAAAGAGCCACACACACACACACACACACACACACACACACACACACACACACACTGTTTTTAAATTCTCTGGCATAAAGCTCACATTGCTCATTAGCTGCCAGCCTGACTAACAGTATAGCTCACGGAAAATGATCTCAGCTCATGAAATTTTAATTCACACATCCGGCACATATGCTGAAACCAATGATGTAGGAGTCTTCTCCTTCAGTCAGGAGTTAAGGCAGCCTAGTGGGAATCAGTTGGTGGTTTGTACTGTGTTTTGGATGAGCTATACCATATAAAGTGAGGAATTCTGAGACTCCAGCTGTTGTGTTATAAATCGAAATGCGTTCTTTCTTTTACGTTAATGAAAACAAATATGAATGTCTTGAATTTGAATGCAGGATGCAGTATTACCACAGGAGCAACAGTGGTACCTTTTCCTAGGATGTAACCCTCTAACCCACTGGTACACTCATGCACCTCTTTCTCCAAACCTCAGCAAAAGTATGCATCTCATTCTGCATTGTGGCAGGTTATTCCATCTTTCTGAATGCTTTGACCTTTTAAACAGCTCTGTTTCAATATTTGTAAGGAACACAAGAGCCAGAGAAGTGACCAGTACTTAGAAAGTGGTTCCTGACTGGGATCATGTCATACTGGCATTGTGAACTGCTGTTGGTGTACCACCCGGAGTTTATTTAATGAAAACACAATCAGTCACAATTTGCAAAATTGTTCTGCTGTGGCAAATGCAGGCAGGCAATGAGTACCGGTGCTCCACTTCTCCTTTTATTGTGAGTAGAGATACAGCACAGGACAGTGAAGGTGTCAACTTGAGGAATATCACTTTTATGCACAAACAAGATTGCATTACTCACAAACCAATAATCACGCACATTTTATTAGAGAGGACACTTTGTCACTGTTTAATATTTATATTCTGACTTACTCAATTTTCACACAGTGACAATATACCACGATCCCTTCTCCCTTTATCCATTCCTGAAAATGTGTCTAATAGTGGACATATATGTTGCATTATATTCAATTGGAGCAATGATTATGTGATCCCAGCACATCCAATGTCCCCTAACCAGTTTCCCCAAATATCATGCTTAAATACCAATTTAACAGTCCACCAATGATTTCTTCACAAGCTTTTACTCTTTCTTAGAAGATGTTGTCACTTAATAATGTGGCAAAGATGATCGTGCTCATGCATAACACAAGTACAAGATGCAGCTCTATTAGGAGAACAGCTGAGGTACGACTGCAGCACAACTCTTTCCTAACTTTCCTGCCTTGCTTCTGACTGTGGTTGGAAATCCCAGCTTAGCCCTGTGCTGAAATCTCCAGGGCTGCAGTTACTGCTCCATTTTTCCCATCTTTTAACTAACTTGTTCTTCCAGGAGTGAGTAATGAACCAAAAGAGGGCCACTGACCCATTCATGTAACTTTTTTTTCTGCTAATTGCTCTGCTGCCTCCCATTTATTGAAGTAGCTATCACTCAATGGGATTAAATTCATTTCCCAAAATTCCTACTCTCTTAAAGCAATACCTACACATCCCTCACACTCCACATCCTCTCACTGGGACTTGCATACAACTTAAACATTTTTGCTGGTGTCCAACTTGGAATTTTTTTTGGTGCAGATTTGAAAGAACCGTTTTCTGATTTTGAATTCTGTGCACAAATTTTTAAGGGTTGTAAAAGCTATTGTGGTTGTGGGTAGTGAGGAATAGATGTGATTACACTGAATAACAATACTAAATTAATCAGAAGTGTAATACAGTATCAATGAAAAAATGAAGCAATCAGTGATTTAAATGATAAAGACATGTCAGTGTACCAGATGTTTGTACAAAGGCACAGCAGTGACTGACATGAGTACAACACAGAGGTCTGTCCCAACTCTCTGTGCTGTTTTCACTGATCCCAGTGCGTTAGTCGTGTCAGTAAATACATTCAGCCTTGCACTGCATTAGCTGCTTTTCCCTCACCACATCACACAGACAGATACTATAAAAAGTAGTAACAGAACTGTAGTTCAGATGTGTCAGCCCATTCACACGAGAAACAATTCAATTTAGTTGAATTTTCCCCGCTGAAAGACTGTTGTGAAACTTGTGAAAATCACAGGCAGACACACTTGGTGTCTGGAAGTGTCATAAACTGTAAACACATGTAGGTATGCTAATAATAAATAATAATAATAATAATACAGTTGTAGTCCTCATACAAATAGCAAAGGAAGGATCAAAGACAAAGCCAGAATTAATTTATCCATTTAACTCAGATCGGGAAGATAAGAAAGCCTATACAGATGGGACAGATTTACATTCTTTTCTGTTGTCTGTCTAGGTGGAGCTGCATGTATAATCAGATTGGTATGAATTCTGGGTGAATAATTGCTTGGCAATAACAGCAGGGTGAATTACTGCAGCTGACTTCCCCTGTATATTTCCATTTTAAAAATTCATTCACATGGGTTTGATATATAAAGAAAGGCAGCTCTCGTTGGATAAGGGCATCAGATAAGTGAAAGTGTATATCTTAATGGAACATAATAGAACAGTACACATACAAACTATCAAAGGAAGGCATCTGAGGTGCAATGTCTCCCTTTTTCTAACACATAGATGGCAGATGATGGAAAAGGAATTTAAAAGTAAAGTTTCGGAGTTCGGTGGAACAGACTGAGCGATTCCCTGGTTCGGTACAACATGTTTGTAATATTGGCATCAGATTTTTTGGCAGAATATTTTCTGTCAGACCCATCACACTCCAGTAAAACAACTAATGCTTCACAGGGTCTAATTGTTAATGGTCACATTTTTAAAACTGCTTCAGGGGAACCCTGTCTACTGACAGTCATGATTATTTACCTCTGAAAACTTCATACTTTTTATGCAGCTGAATTTTACATCCATTAGGGAAACATTTCCCAGCTAATGTCATAGAATTATGAGGCTTTTTCAATGCTGTTTATGGTTTTGACATTTAAAAAATATGCTAATAGTGTTTATTGTGATTATGAAAGTTTAAGATGCTTTGGAAAACTGTTTTTTTCACTTTACTTGTTTTAGTATCCGTCTTATTGGCATTAAAGCAGAACTATGAAATTGCTTCTTATGAATAAAGAATCCAGAAAGAATTTCAAATTGTAAATGTTTCATTAAGATTCTTTTAAATCTATGAAAGATGTTTTTGCTTGGACAGGTATTTAAAAAAACATAAACCAACCCAGAAAACTTTGACAGACAGGTAGCATATGTGACACCTGTAGACCTACATATGTTTATGCATCTTTTATAAACAACGGTGGCAACAGAGCTCTGCATTTGACCTCGTATCATATGGACTAGCAATGCCTAGACAAATAGCTGTGACCTTGGCTGTGATTTATTTTGAATTCTGCTTTTCTGCCCCCTACCTACCTCCCTGGGTAGGTAGTCTGTTGGATAGTTCTCCACAGGCCTGCTATTTGGAATACATGGGATTGCACAGCTGGCGGTGGGGGTGAACAGGGCAGAGCCTGGCAGGTCACCCCAACACAATCAGCACACTCAGCACATGGCTGTGGCTAAAAATAGAGCAGCAGATTGTCATCCAGCTCCCAGCTTCTCGCAACCCGCTGCTTCAGCTTGCTGTCGCCATCCTGAGCGCAGGCTGGCTGCCTATGCTCACCCAACACCTGGAACAACACGCAAAAAGCACTCCAAATACAGAGCAGACTCAGAGCCATCATGCCTTTAGGAAACCATACATTCCAGCACAAAGCAGCATCCTCTGCTGGCCCAGTTTCCTCCCCCTTTGGGGCCTGACTGGCAATTTGCACGGTGGGCTTTCTGTTGCTCGGAATACACTGAGGATTCATTCAAATGTCTTGAAACCCTGTTCTGTTCAGCCTTCAAAAAAGATCATGTTCCCATTTACACTTGCATCTTTGCACAACCCTCCATCCACTAATTGGGTTTATAGTGATCTACGCCTAACTTTCTCTGAGTTCCCATCATTATTCTAGACATTCCTTCAGCAGCTTTTTGATGGACCAGCTTTGCATGATGGTCATTTTTTGGGACTTTCCTTGATTGGTAGTTAGAGTAGAGGTCCAAGGACCTAAGGATTTTCAGGATTTTCGCATGTGCCTGTGTTTTTTCCCCTCGCTCTTTGACAGGCGTGCCTATATACTTGGTGGACTGCATGCCCATTTATGGTAGCTCCACTTGGCGTGTCCACTCACCCTGAGTGAATGCCATTGCCCCGTAAACCCATAGGGGTTCAAGACCCTGCTAAGTGAAAGCTGAGAAAGCCCTCAAACCTAAGTGAACAAATTACATTTTGCACCTCTTAAACTTCAAGTCACAATTAATTTCTTATGTCAGTTATTACAATAAACTTACTGTATCTGGGGATCCATGTGCCTCAGATGTTTAATGCTTCCTCTGTGTCTGCAAAGCTTAATTTCTCAAAAAGGCAATTTAGTATCTTGTAGTTATACATGTGCAACACAAATGGTAAAAAGGAGAAATATAAGAAAAAAACTGCAACAGATGCTGGATTCTCCAAGGATTAGCACAATAAAAATAGGACGGCACTCTCAGTTGTCACTGTAGATGTCTATTTTAGTGTGAAAGATGCAGCATGGATGCTTTTTGACCTCAGGCCTTCATCAGAATGTGTAAACCTCTGTTGAACATGTGATTAATTAACAAACACTGTGGGTCATGTGACGTGAGGGATGTTCTGGGGGTGTCCTAGAGGTTCCAGAATGCTGAGAGGCAGGGGTGAGAGTGGGGCACAGGAGGAAGAGGTGATAGGGTGGGGTGAGGTGGGGGACAGGAAGTGCTAGCAGATGCTTAGTATAAACAGGCAAACTGGCACACACAAACAAATAGTGATGTGTACTTAATGCAGTAGGTTTAAAAGTAACAGTTTCATGATGTATAATTTGCTACTGCTGTTTGCACGTCATGACAGCCAGTGTGTGTCCATCTACAAGTTTAACCAAGAAAGAGGCATGGACTTATACCTCATGTATTATATGCATCCAATTTAAATTCTTGCTGCTCAAACCTGCAACAGTAGCTGCTGTGTGTGACCATTTACATGCTGAACATGGCATTTACATCACACTGTTTTTTATTTTCTATGCTGAATAGAACGGTGAGAGGGAGGATTGATGGGGGAAGAACCAAAAGGGAATGGTGATGGGAGGCTGAGAAGGTGGAGTGATGGGGAAGAACAATAAGGGAGTGGTGATGGGAGGCTGAGAAGGAGGGATGGTTGGGGAAGAACCAAAAGGGAGTGGTGATGGGGGGCTGAGAAGGAGGGGTGGTTGGGGAAGAACCAAAAAGGAGCGGTGATGGGAGGCTGAGAGGGCGGAGTGATGGGAGAAGAACCAAAAGGGAGTGGTGATGGGGGGCTGAGAAGGAGGTGTGGTTGGGGAAGGGGGGTGCCAATAAAACTGTGGCCTTTTTGTCAACACTTACAATACTTCTGTACGAAATACTGATGCTTTAAATTTAATACAGGTTAGAGATATATGATTTTTTATGACTTTATTTTTCCATTTTTTTGCCTTAGGCAATGCCAGGTAACTCAGCTAGTTCTGTCTAAATCATACCTTTTCAGTAAAGTGTCGAAGGAATACCATGTCTTGCTGTATGTTTGAGTTAACATTATAAGTCACTTTAGAGAAAAGCACTGTGGGTGAACAGTGAAAAAATTTGAAATGCTGGAAAAGGCTCAGTCCTGCTCTGCTGTGCTGTTGTATTTTGAAACAATTTGGTCATTGTGAAAGGATCACAGTGTAATCAAATCTACACTTTCCTTCATCTACGAGGAAAGACCACTAAGCTGCTTGTCTATGCTCATTTGTGCTATCTGTGATCTATAAGCTATTCTCCAAAAATTATTTTGATAACTGAGCAATTCTAGGCAAAAGTCTTTACACCCATTTTAAGCATGAATTGCCCAGCTTTCGGTATATTACATATCATGCTGTCCTGCATTGAAATGCTGTTTCCTACAGATGGAGTGGAAATGAAGGTCAAGAGTCTGAAAGTACACAGCAGATGCTGCAGTATGCATCATGTTTGATTTATGAATTAGTTCCTGTATATGTAAGATCTAACTACAGCAGGAACAGGTATGATGTTTCATGTAATAGTTCACAAATCAAAGATTCAGCAAAATACATAGTTGGAATGGAAAGTCTGAAATTTATTGTAGGAGCTAATGTGATAGCTATGGAAGGACTTGACAAGGACAGTAGGATGCTGTCCCCCACATTGTCTGCTGACAAAACTTCTGCTTGCATGGCACAACTGTGGTGCTAGCTGGAACCCAGTTCTGTTTCTTTCATCAGAGGCACCAGCATTTCTGACAGGGAAGACAAGACAGAATGGCACTGTGAGCACCACTGTGTCATTGATTGGCGGTGCCCACAATTGATACAAGTCCACTTTTCGCTTGTGGTGATTTTGATGGTGAAGTGTTTGTGGTCCCACATTTTGTCTGGATAAATGTTCTACTTCTTAAGGTCAAGGAAGAGTAAAACAGCAGATGACTGAGATGGTTTTTCAGATGGGAGCACCATGCAGTCCATTACTCCTGCCACACTTGGTTCTATATGAAGAAGCAGAAGCTAAGTTCTGCAGCACTGCAGATGTCCTGTCGCCTGTGTCCTGCGGCTGGTGGCCAGGAAAGATTACATACTACTGACTGCAAACAAAAGGGTCCTTTTATAGGGTGGTTATGCCCTGAAAATGGATGACAGGCTCACATACACACTTGCATCCTCACCTCACACTTTACAGCTCAATTAGTGCTCCATGTGACGCATGTTCACATGCGTACAGACTCTACACACAGAGCAGTTTGCCATACTGGGACTGAAACACAGAGGGAGGTAATATGCAGGGCCGAAGGCATAGTTTGAATCAAAGCTCAGGTTTCCTAAAACATGAGCCACCCTTAGGCGTAGTGGTGGTTCCGCATGATGACAGAAATCATGTCTTTACATCATCATTTGATGCTGTTATTGTTATATCTGTTATACCTGTCTGACATCAGTTTTACTGTGTCAGGGAAGGGAGGTATTGCTGCTCCTCAGACATCACTCCTAGACATCTTGTTGGCACGGGAGCCTCTATAAAGATGCCAGTGGACTAAAATGCTGCTTTTGTTAATAGCGACAAGGATCATGCTTTGTAGCACCCATACACATGGGACATCATTAGTGGATATTAGCAGGAGCTAATTTAATCCTGGGACCCACAACATGACCGTCTACAGAGACAGGATGGTGAGGTGTAACCCAGTCTTTACTTTGGTTGTTGCTGTTATGAAAGCTCAGTTCTGTATCTCCCCAAGGAGGGGAGGGGTGAGAGGACAGACATAGCTGCATTTGAGTACCAGTGCTCAAGGTTCACAGATAGAGGCGGGCCAAGCTGTTGCAGTGTGAATTCTGCTGTGGATTTGGTGAAGCCTTTAGGGAGAGAAGGCTTTGGCCTAGTACTACCCCCCACCGCCAGATGCTACAAATGACTCAGCTGCGCCTGCCCAGCACTCATTATTAATGCAGGAATGAATGTAGCTCTCGCTGCAGTTTATTACTCTGAAAAACCAAGTTAACAGCTGTTAGGAGGTACAGTTGTTCTCGTCTTTATCACTGCTACCAGCCCTCAAAACTCTAGTATTTTTCTTGTTTGTTTCCTTCTTTCACTTTACTGACTATTGCTAAGCCAAAGGGCAGCTGTACCCTTAATAAAGTATATGCCTGTATTTTTGGATCATTGATTTCAAAATTTGTTACTGTTAGTCACCTAAAATGGTTACACTGTTACACTTGCAACTTCTCTTGTTTGTTCTGCTATCTCTTTCATGTGACAGATTCAGAAGAATTCACGTTTAACAAACAGTGGCACTGTGGGCAGTACAAAGAACTATAACCTTCCACTGTAACAAATGTAGCCAAACACAGACTGTGAATAGGTCAGGAGTTTATTTTTATCAAATACAACTGAACACCTCAGTACGAGAACTAACCACGTGAAAAATGCAAAATAAGGAAGTACAGAAGTTTTACAAATACCTTCTCAACAGCTGCTGCACTGGGGGTTTTTCCCACAAAGATGAGAAGTCCTCAGCATGTTCAGGTAATCTGGTGATTTTACGCTGCTTAGCTGCTCGTCCCACCGCGCTGTCAGGAGAGACTCTAACATGATGGCTGTGCAGCCCTCGGCTCGCAGGGCCCGGAGCTCCCTTGTCAAGTACGTCACTTTCATGTGGCGTACTGTGGACGACGGTTGTGTGTTTGCCAGGGCACATTAACTAAATTTTATGAATTCAATTACCACAAAGCTGTGCTTACACAAAATCTGTTTGCAATGTTCCTCCTGCGCTGGCAAAAACGTTTTGATTTCCTCTTGGAATGGAAATGCGCTCTGAATCCTGGTGGCCACACAAAATCCTCAGCCTGGAGAAACTGCTTCTCCTGCCGACTGTCTTTTCTCAGCATTTTCCATCATTACAGGATCCTGAAACCTTGTTGCTCACTGCACAGTGTTATGTGTTTGGAGACATCCCATTAAAAATGTGCAAAATCAAAAGAATTATTTTAAAGTTTTTTTCAGTTATGCTGCATACACTTGAGAAATTAAAAAAAAATCTTAATTATTTCAAGGTTTTTAAAATCAAACAGTCAGTGTTCCTTTATTAGCACTATACTTTTATTATCAGTTTTCATCACTTCATTACCGGTTAGGGAACCAGACATGTCTGTAGATGTGGTTCAGTGAGTGCCCAGTTGCTTATATGTGAATTATGATTGTGCATAAATCTCTTGTAAAATTATTTTAATTTATTTTACTAATGCTGATAATAATCATGTGTTCAGTGGAAAGTCAAAGATTATTGTTCCCCGTGTGCCAGCTGCAAGCTCTCAACCACATGGACATAAAGGTTACAGCCCCTCAAGCTCAGCCTACATACCAGCAGTGAGGCTGAAAAGGCTCCTGTGTGACGCCTTGTTCCTTTGGATATACTTGGTCAAAGCAGTGGCATGACCTTAGACTCAGAGGGGACGAGTGGGTGGGTGGAAGAAAATGTCCATGATGGAACAAGATGTGACCGTGGTGTGGTCAGCCCGGGCCATGGAACCAGGAGCCCTAGGTGATGAGGGAGTCTTTGCATTTGCACGTGACAGCGGTTGTGCAGATTGAGGGCCTCAGAGAGCTGCTAGGGACCACATGTGCTATATGTCTGCCTAAAGAAGTGCATTTGCAGAGCAAATAAATAATAGAGAAAGCATTCTCACAGGCACTGTGGGCGGCTGTGCTCTCGAGCTGGTGCTGCAGATGAACCTGGAAGCAGCAGCTATTTCATCATTACATGTAGATCTGAAATAAACGGGCTTATCCTGTTTCTCAAATGCAACGCTCAAAGGATCTGTTTCATGGGACTTGTGTGTGCCTCTCTTGGGAACAGGGGTTGACGGAGTAAGGGGGCAAGGGAGGCGGCATTGGGGGGTGGGGTGGAACCACCAGTCCAGATGGTGAACCAGCCAAGCAGAAAGCAGACTGTTGTCAGCCAACCCATCGGTCACAGCTTTTCTGCTGCTCTTCCAGAGCCGCCAAGAATGCCACAGACTCAGACTCACATTGTGCCCTCATTTGATAGCAATGCAGAGTCACAAAGAAAATGTGACATTCATGCAACAATTCCCCATTGTGTTTAAAACAAAACACTTCCTTCCTCTGAAGTAGGACAGTCTCTGGGATTTGGTGCCTTGGTAATGTGCTTTCCTCACCCGGGGCTTCCAGTAGGGGTAGAGTTTCTACACCCACACCCTCATGTTGACTCATACTGGCCATAAGCAATCCTGTCATTCCCAGGAGTGTGAACCCTTCACTGCCAGTTACACACTATGCATCCCAACAGGCCACCCACTCCTGTCTGCTTCTCTTTGCAGGACCAATATCTGCCCCACGTGCATTTCGAACACTTTGGCCCCAAAACGACAAGGAAACACTTGTGTACGACACGTGGTCATGTTATCAGTTCACACCACACAGCAGCATGTCGCTAGCTTACTCTGGCTAGTCGTCTTCATCAGGACTTTCACAAAGCTGGCAGGCAACAGCTACAGCATCAGTGAAATCTTCTCTCCCATCTCCCATGGATTTGCAGCGCCGCAGTGTTGCACGAGTGTGGCAGTAATTTGCGTCCTTCACACACCCCATCCTAAGCACACCTTAGGGGACTTCTGCCTGACTGAAACTATGCAGTTTGATTAATTACACCACTTGAATCTAATTAAGCTTTCCAATTAACATACAACTTTAGCTGTGTGATGGCTGGCAACCTTTGACCGCCTGAAGCCTGATAGCTGTTAGCCACAGATTTAAAAGTCTGTTGTGTTAGCAAAGTTTGTCTGGTGTATGACTAATTAATTATGCTAATTATCAAACATTACATTAAGATTATGTTGTCATACTTCATAGAGGCTTAGCCAGTGTTTTCGGTGAGCTCTGTACCTCCGGTAATAGTTTACTACCATCTTCTTTCCTGAATCTGGATGACAGGGAATTGCAGAATAGATAGACTTGGACTGAAGTGGCGGAAAGGTATGTTGATTTTGTAGCCGGGTATGTTAATCTCAGGAGTGTGTTCCTGCTGCCCTAATGTGTTCTAAAGAGTGCAGTAGGGGTGCTGACAGCTGATGACAAGACAGAATTGGCAGCATTAAACCTGGATGAGAAAGAAAAAGAAGGGGGGAAAAAAGGAAACAAAAAGAACATACAGTATATTATAACTGTTGAAGATGGACAACATTGCCAGGCCTTAATCTTCTCCTGTCCTGGTCCTGTTCCAGCTGGACAATCTAGATGAACAGGCTGCCCAGATAAGAAGAGAGCTGGATGGACGACTACAGATGGCTGATCAGATTGCAAGAGTAAGTATGTTGCACATCACATCAAAGACCTCATCAAAGACATCAAAAGTCTTCCATCAACCCTTCCCTTAGCTTCAAAGCAACAAGTATGTTCGTTTTACCTTTTCTGTTTATTTCTTATTAGGGAGGGAAGTTCCCTAAGTTTGTCTCTAAGGAGATGGAGGCCATGTACATCGAGGAGCTTAAATCTTCTGTCAACCTTCTGATGGCCAACCTGGAGAGCATGCCAGTGTCCAAGGGAGGGGATTTCAAGCTGCAGAAACTGAAAAGGGGCCACAACACCTCTATCATTGATATGGGTCAGGAGGACGAGAATCAGCTCTCCAAGTCTGATGTAGTGCTCTCCTTCAACCTGGAGGTATGACATGAGTTGACGATCTTGTTGCACGTAATGGAGAAATAAAGGCGAGCACAGGAGAATCATGATGTCTCTACGTACAGTTCCAGTCAAAAGTTTGAATGCTTTTGCTAGAAACTATTTTGTTCGTGAGACATTTGGGTACAGACAAGTTTAATTTTTTTTTTCTAGCAAGTCCAAGACATGTTGGACACTTGCAGGTTTCCTTCTTGTCACTATTCACATCAGCTTGTCCAGTATAAATATTGTCCTGGTCAGTCAGGTATTATTCAAGCTTTTGACTGGTACTGCGCCTTCATTTCATAGCGTCCATCTCTGCTCAATCTACTGAAGCATTTCCCTCAATGTCCTAAAAAAGGGAGTTATATAAAGTTTAGCATCCTCTAGCAGTGGACTAGTTTAACTGTCATTCAGCTTTTCTGCAACTTGTATTTTGAAGCAGTGTGATATAGGACATTTCTTCCTTCCAAACACATGATGTGAAGGAACTGAATAAGCTGTGAGATAGACACTGCTGTACTACAAACAAACCAACAGTGATAAAGAGTCTGCACACTTATCAGACAGCTGAAGCACAAGTTCCAAAATGCATTTTGATGATGAACAATCCCCTTAAATACAGCATACCCAGAAGACCCATGCCCCCCCACTGAGAGCTAAGCCTAATTGCATCATCAATTTGTCAGTATACTTCTATAATATACTACCTTTGATTCTAATGGGTCATGCTAACCGTGACTGTGCCAGCATCAAGAAAGCAGTGTCTGGCAGCTGGGATGATTTCTGGTATAGTACTTATCGTTTGAGACTTGCACTTGCACAATTGATTCTTTTCAAATTGTTGTTTTACTTGTTGTTTGTTCTGCACTTGCAGGTTGTGATCATGGAGGTGCAGGGCCTGAAGTCTCTGGCTCCTAATCGAATCGTATATTGTACCATGGAGGTGGAGGGCGGAGAAAAACTGCAGACAGACCAGGCCGAGGCCTCCAAACCAACGTGAGCTTGTAGAATGCGTGTCACTTTTGTTGCAGTGCTCTCCGAACACCATTAGGCTTCACAAAACGGAGCCCGAACTGCATGCCTTGAGAGTTGCAAAAAGTCTCCACAATTTACTCAATTTATGGTTTTTGGAGAACAGTTGAGAAATGATAATTGCAAATGTTTTTCTTTTAGGCTTGATCAGCTATGAACATAGCAAGAAACAACACGTTTGTTTAAGATCTGCATATATTTTTCAAGCAAGTACATCAAGTAGACCTACAGAGAAACTGCAGTCTCAGGTCTTGTTTATGTTTGAAGAGTTAAATCTTCAGACATGTACAGCGCTTATGGGAATGCTGCAGGGCTCAGAAATTGCTGCAGCTACAAGAGAAGGGAAATAAAGGTCATCCAGCACTTTACAACTTGAAACGAAAAAGGTGCAACAAGACAGTCAGACCGCCGAAACGGACGCTTTGTGTCATATAGGCCCATGGTGCAGTTTTGTAACGCGTTGCCTCCTGGTGGCTCACGTAACTCTCAACCGAAACCTGGGGGGAGTGGGATCTGCACTCGGGAATTCTGGGGGGAGTGATGTCCATCACACTGCAGGATCGAATGGCCCGTGCTTTGCCGACAGCATCGTTTTCCTACTGCTGCTCCAGTTAAGGCCCAGTGTGCAGTCTGCGTGTGGTCTGTCTGTGGTCTGTGTACGTTCTGTGTATGGTCTGCATGTACAGTTTATGTACAGTGCAGATTTTAATTGTGTTCCTTGCATTTTGTCTGCCTTTGTTTTTGTTTTTTCTGCAGTACGAATGATGCTGATTGTTTTCATGGATACAGGCAACATTTTGTGTTGGTCTTTTTGCACAATGAATGATGGGCCAGCTGCATCCTCCCAGATGAAGGGTAGGCTGGAGTGGCTGTTGGTGACAGCTTCTCAGGAAGGCTGTTGCACGATGAAAGACTGCTGGTATAAACATGCTGTGGAGGCTTTAGGGACAAAGACTCGAGTCGTGGGTGGTTGCAGTAGAGCATGTGGATAATTGCACGTCTGCTGACACAGGTTTTGGGCCATCATGTGTTCCCACTCTTAAGTAGGCTACTTCATTGTGGTATCATTAGCAGGCAGTGTTCATGCCAAATGATAAACCAAGAATCCTCCTGGATAGAATGTGCCAAAGCCCACCTGTGTAAAAACTCACTCTTATCTTACAGTTAAAGTAAGATCAGCAGAGGCTGCAACACTGTATGATGGGGGGGGGGGAAGTAAGCAAAGCCTCCGAGGCATCTCTTATGGATGTTCAGGGGTTCCATGTGATGCAGATTAAAAACAAGCTCTAAAAGACCTGATGGATATATGTGATACTGAACTGCTCTGGTTTATATCTACATTTTGATCAGACAGAGGCTCAGCTGGAGGGTGTAGAAGTAACTAAGAAATCAGTTTTTCTTTGGTCCTTCTAGGAGGATCTTTTTAAAATGCTGTGTAAACACAGGCTAGTAGAGCGTAGAGTAGAGAAGAACCTTGTCTTCTTGGCTGTAGGGATTGGTTGGAAGGCCCAAGATTGCCCTGCAGATTCTGAAAAGGAAGAGAAATCCGAAAATGAGGTCACAAATGTTTTATAGTGGGAGCCTTCACACGATCTCCTGGTGCCTCACCTGATGACTGTAGAAAAGCACATACAAAGGTATCATCAGAAGCGGGTGAAACGTCACTTATTTTTTGATTAATTCTGGAAAACAAACATGCAGAATCACCCAGGTGAACAGCATCATCTTGTGAGACCAGTTGGTCTTATCCTGTTTTGTGTGCATCTGTCAACTCATTGTGAGAGAATAGCAGCAGTAAATTGATTTTTATTTGATAAATCTTCTCAACTTAAAAAAGTAAAGGTGAGGTGTGACAGATGCTGTCACCACAGAATAGTTTTGCATACCAAGGAACAATTATGAAAGGAAAGGTGTGGAAAACCATAAAATACACTGCATCTTTTGGATGAACTGAAACATGGAAGGTTCAGTGAAAATGTGCCACAGTGGAATGTTTCCATAAAATACCACTGGGTAGGTTTATGTATTTGTTTACACGTATTGAGGGGAAAATTTTATATGGAATGGAAGTTAGAGGCAAGACTGAGCTTTTGACAAAGCCTGAGATTTTTAATCTGTGAGCCATTCTACTGAAAACATGTCTACCCCATGTCCCTTTGCAGGCCAGGATAGAAGATGTACTGCTCAGTGCAGTTTGTGAACTGCCAGATCTTCAGGAATTCTGGCACCTTCACTGTTGTGCACAGGAAGTTGATGGCCCTGGGCAGTCAGTTTCTCCCATGGTACTTTTAAGACTGGTGTAAGGGAAGCCTACTACCCATATTACTAATCTGAGCAGAGTTATGAGGCATGGCTTACAGAGCCAGGCAGAGAGCTCAAACAAAGCAGACAGTCTTCCACTAGTTTGTAGTGTTTTTTTCTGGGGGTGAGCGAGTCAAGGAAAGGAAATTGGAGCAAGTAATGTGGCAAGGGAAAGTACAGATCAGAGGTTTAATTTGGTTGGAATAAGGGGGCTCTGAGAAGCGACGAATGGAGAAGAATCCCACTTAAGAACTGTGCATAATAACTCCTGGACACTAGGTACACACTTTAGAGAATCCACACAGTGGTTTTCCTTCAAGTGGTGTATATCACCGAAAGCAAAATATTGTCCCAGGTAGCACATCAGCTGAGTGACTTAGTAGTATTTTATATCAGGTATGATTTTAGGGTAACTTTAATAAACGGCGGCGATTGCTTGATACTGCCAGAGTGGAAGGCAGTAGTTGTCACATGTTGATTTAAATTATAATTACATTTGTGTACACAGCTAAATGAACATATTGTGAATTTCTTAAATTGTCCTTTAGTGCTTATTCCCTGTTTACATTGTTGTTGCCGCTGCTGCTGCCGAATAACTGCTGTGAATCGCCTGGAGTTGTGTGGTCAGGAGTCACCAGTGTAGAGTTGTTGAGTGTGTGGTTCCGCTGCCTGCTGCATCTGTGTCAGGACATGTATGGAAGAACAATAACTGGATGATGGGCAGAAATGCTGTCCTATCGAGCAAAAGCTGTGTTGTATGAAAACAGATATATTTCCTGAAGCTCCTGCAGCAGTTTTCTCTGTATGGGACCCCAAGATGTTATTACTGTATGATATATTTTTCTGCAGGTTTCCTGAGTCTCATGTCCACTGCAGCTGTACACTGGAGCCACCAGGTTTAATATTCTCATTAACATATTACTTTTGTCTACAGGAATTTAAAAAATACTTCTATTCGAGTCAGTATCATTTAAATGATGGCAGACCAATTAATTCCTCATTTTTAGTCAGCTTTTTAGACATCGCTTTGTATAACATTGTGTTTGACTGTTATCTTTGGCCAACACTTCATTTTATATTTGTCATTGCATAGTTAATAATAATGACAATGAAGATCATGACTCTACATTATGGAATCTCTATTTCTCCACAGCCTTAATGCTGCATTATGACTTATTCTTAGATTTGTTTTTAAAGGTACCGGTGAGTAAAATGAATTGCTTTGTGTGTTTTGTTTCCTGTTTGAAACTTTGGTACTGGTACAGTCAGCGTTATGTTTTCATGGCTCTTCGTAAGCCTTGGCTGCTGACACTGTGTTGCTATTAGCTGTTAAATGCTTTCGCTAGCCTCTAATAATCTGATTTTGCTCTGCTAAGTGGGTATAATGGCTCTGGATTTCTGTAACGCTGCACTGAAGTGTAAGGACATGAACGATTAGATTGACTTAGACCGACTTCATGAGTTGTCTTAGGATGGGAAAGTTGTGCATTCAATAGCTGAAAAACAATGGCCGTTTCAAGAGAAGAAATGACAATTGAGACTGTGGACAGACAGGTTCACTCATCCAGGCTGGACATGGCTGAAGTCACAGCGCACTGAGCCTGGCCTGTGGCATTAAGAGTTTTATTTTCCCAGGCACCATTAGATTACAGTGGCACATATTGTTTTTTAGCAGATTGTTAAACTAACAGAAAACCCCTGTGGACTCTTAATGCTGTGACCCACAGCTCACAGTAAAGATAAATGCCAATATTACAGGTTTTTCCCTGAAAACCCCTTACTGTTGTTTGGGTACTGATAGAACATGATAATTGAGATAATTGTCCTTTACAGTCACTCTGATGCTCATAAAGTTTGGGTTCACAGATGTAAAACCACATTTGTTTGCACAAAAGTACCTACTGTGTGCAGTGTGTTGGGGGCTATTGGCACAAACGCAGTGCATCTAAAATAACAGACTGAACCATGTGCAGAGGACACTTTCAATGTTTGAGGAAAATGGCAAAAGGGGTTGTGGACATGGACAGACGTGAAAATGAGACAAAAGGTGCTTAGATTTGTGCAGTAAAAGTCGGAAGAGGGAAGGTCAAACTGGAGCAGAGGTGTGTGATTTACACATCGATCCATCTAGTTAATCTAATAAGACAAAGAGGATGGAAGGAGACTCAGGTCTTGGCAAGTTCTCCTGCCAGCTGCCAGGAGGATGGAATCATTGAGGGTTCAACACCAAAAGCTCAGTTATGATGCATTCATTTCAAGTCTTGGTGGAGCATTTTTTCCTAGCTATATATCTCCTTCGTGTCGTCACTTGACTCTGCACATCTCGGTGCCAGTGTTCGGGCTCTGAGACTCACAAACGGTAATGTTCTGTTGTACCGCGAGGAATCTCCTACTCCCAAACGTAAATACTGGACAAACGAAAAATAAGAAGCTTATTAGCTTTAACCCAAAATATTTATCTGTTTATCTGACCCTTAGTTGGTGTTGGTGTTAAACGTGGGGAAAGTAGGTGTTAGTGGAATTAGGAATTAGCCAGTGCTGCCATTTTCGCCTTTCCTTGTAAAACAAGTTGAGTTTAAACACAGCTATAGTGACAGTGCAATGTTTAAATTTAAAATAGGTAGTGTAATTTTAGAAAATGATGAAGTTCTCTATCATGCATGTTCTTTTAATTTGTGGAAAGCAGAATTCGAAAACTAAAATTGTCAACAATACAAAAGAAGAACATTTGTTGCTCATTTTCACAGAAGTGCGGTTTATTTCTAGTGACCAGAAGTGGTTTGTTATTGTGTTTTGTGCAGAATGACTTCTTTAAAACTATGATTTCACAACTTTATGTAACAGCCCACATTCTTTCAATTATGTAATTGTTTTAATAGGGAGGAAACAGATGAAAACAAGCTGTGGGCAGGACAGTACAATGATGAGCAGATTATAAACAGGACAAAAATGGCAGCTGGTGCTGCTTTTAAATCATGTTCATCAGTCAGTTTTAAAAAAAACACATTATGTCTGATGCCTTTGCTGGGTATGACTGGATGCTCCTGCTTACACCCTTATGTATTTTACATAATGTCACATTTTAAAATTTCAGTTGCTGTCAATTCATATAAATGGTGCATATAGCTGGTTGGGACCTGAAAAGAACTGACATTTTTGTGTAGGTTTATGGTAGCCCACACTTACTGGCTGGAAAAACGTATGTGTCTGACATAATGAATGAGACAAGGTTCCAGCGACTAAATTATCCAAACCTACATGCAAGAGTCTTCTGTGATGAGGGGATGAAAGTCTTTGAACTCATTAACCTTTTCTGCCGCTAAAAGCTGAAGTTGTTCATTTCTCACATGTCTTTAAGTGCAACACACTTAATTTTATTTTTTACACGTATTTTTAAGAAATCCATGTCCAGGTAACGCCTATCAAACTTTTAGAACCACCAGCAGGAGTTTTATTTGAAATGTGATGTTGTGGTTGAAGTTTGGCCTGGTAATGGGAGGTTGGACAGTGCCCTACACTGTCCAGCACAACAGGCTGCTTTGGAGACAAGTTTCCCTGAACTCATTACATAATCATAGAGGTGTGAGGTAAAAAAGAGCCCTGTGTTCAGAACTCGCTCTCCTTTAAACACAGAACAGCATTGCTTCCTGCATTTGTATCTTCCAGTGAGTGTTTTCAGAACGACTATCCAGCCGTCTGGCAATCCTGTGAGTGCAATATAACAATGTCAAAAAATTCCTCAAGCATTCATTTCAGCTCTGAAATGATGGTAAAAAAAAGAGAAAAGGGACATTTTTAGATGCGTCATTCTGACTTGTTCAGCTTTACTCTCGAGTTTCAGTCCATCAGTGTCATCTGCATGAGAATATTTTGCACAGACATGCACTACATGATAAATTCAAGGCCCCTTTATATCAAAACATACCTTTTTCTTCAGCAAAGTGGCCTTTTAGCAGTGGTAACAAGAAAGGAAGATGATAAACTGACTCATTTCAGAATGAAAAAAATGAAGTCGTCATAGGCAGACTGCTTGCCTTGTCTCTGGTTTTTTGCCGTCATTTACCGGAAATGGGTCAGTGTAATAAAGTTTCTCATGCAGGCTGTCTGTTGTCAAATGCACATCTGTTTACTCTGAGCTGTGGGTCGCTTTGGAGAAAAGTGTCCGCTAAATTAGTACACGTAAAAGTGAATGTTCTTATATCTCCATACAGAATATTTTTCAACTTGTGGAACATTTTTCACTGTGAGCAGGAAAATTGCACAAAACTCCAACACTGCCATCTAGAGGCAAAATGAAGTATTTTGTTCTGACAGAAGCATACCAATAATTGATCCAGAAGTGAAGAAAAATCAGGTTTAAATGAATGAGTCTGCTATAATCCTCTAAAGGAGCATGCTAACCAAACATTTCGTAACCCGTTATACAGATTTGGGTGTGCAGCAGATTGTCTGTACTGTCTGTGGGGAAACACGTGCCACAATACATAGCGTTAGCAAGACTGTCTGCTGCTGAACACCCAGAGATACGCACTCAAGGCTCTTCTCCATATTACATACAGAAATGTTGTCCATTACGGTTGTTGGTGTTACAGGAGCCCCTGGGCAGGGCTATGCTGGACTAAAGCTGCAGCAGTCACTTCCCTAATGAATCATCCGCACTTAGGCCTGCATTTTATTTAATGTGTTGATCTATCTCTTCAAATCGTGCTTCATTACAGGGAAAGTTTTATTTATAAAATAAAGCAAATAATGAACTTATTCTCATTGGTTTCTGATTATACAGAGAACTACAATATAAGGGAAACTAAAATTCCATAATCCCTTGAGAACAGTGAGCAATAAACTTGATTTCAATATACACAGTATTTTATTTTACTGCAGTACACTGTATGCTACTGTATGGTGTTTAGTTGTAGATTTCTACATTTTTTATTTTTGTAATATGGATAGGCTTCAGATAAAAATTTGTTGTCATTTGGGTGCCAGTATATAGGTATTGATTTTCAACAGCTGTTACAGGAAAATTTTGGATCGAGTTTGGACACTGAGGAATTGCTGCATAGCACAGACATGTGAAAGGCAACTAATAACTTATGTATTGAAACACAAAAAATAATGGACATAAAGCTTCACCAGCTACACGTATTAATATTTTAATGTTTTCTAGTGTATGTTATATTTGTTATGACCCCCAAGTAGATTTGGTGCACTATATACAAGAGAAGTGTGTGATGGTGAAAATATATACGTATAGAAATACAAAGACACACGGGGAAAGGAACGTAAGTTGCGTCAAAGCAAAAAACACATCGAAACTAAACAAACTAGCTAATATAGTACAAGCTATGCTGACTAATATATTACAAATAAATGCAGCAGAGTAACTGGATGAGTATTTGAGTGGATGGGGCCTCAGGAGAGGGACGATGTGAAACACTGAGACGGAGATGGAGATCAGTGACCATCGGTCCGCAGCAAGTGTGAGAGGGAGGTCACTGATGTTGGGGCCTCTCTGACCCAGGTGGATAGATTCTGCACACGTCGGGTGGAAAATCGATGGCTCCTGCAGCATTTTGCGGCAAACCATGGGAGCCCTCAGAGCACAGGCCCAGTGGGGCCCCAGTGGGGGCAGAGTGGGATGTGCAGCTGACAACTTGTCAGAAAACGGGCTATGAGTGGTGAGGGCAACGAGCAGTGCAGAGCAAGCAGGGGAATCAAACAGCCTGGTTTTTTACTGTATTTTTGTGGTGTCCTTTAAAGCTCTGGATTGCTGTTTTTTTTTTTTCCCAACATAACCAGTTGGTGAAAGCAGCTGTAAAACACTGTGTTTGAATCGACACAGGATTGACACAGGTTTCTCTGTGTGACCTTATAGTCCGTCTAAGCAGCTTTGTCACAGTTTGTAGTGTTGTTCTCAAGTCCGTGCAGGAAGACTTTGATGACAGCAAAGCCTGGAGTGAAATTCACGCCTGGAGTGTCTGTTCCAGTAGGTTTCCCAGCTCTCCCTGCAACATCAGGTGCTCAGAACAGGGGTGTAAAAGGGCAGTGAAGACAATGAGGTGAACAAGGTGGTTCCCTACCCACCTGAAACAACAAACAACCACAGGGCAGTTTTTAAATAGCCCAGAAGTACTCTTATTATTATTATTATTATTATTATTATTCTAGTTCAGTTACCACAACACTGCTTGTTTGCAGCTAATGTCCAGTGGCTGCAGACAAGCTGTGGAAAAGTCTCCATGGCCACAGGAAGGAAATTAAACTAGTTTAGCACCATAAGAGGTTTGAATGAGCTGTAGTGCTGCATAATGAAGGAACAAAACTTTATTAATCCTACAGAGAAACTCACTTGGTTGCAGGCACAAAAATTGCACGCACTAAACATACACATAGAGACAGTATATATAGAGCCAAAAAAGAGATAAATAAGTATGTGAACGAATCTATTGCTAAGTGGTTGAATAGATCAGCATATTTTAATATAACAGGAGGGTGAGGTGAGGTGATGTTGTACAAGGTGTAACAGATGTAGTCACTCCGAGGTCAGCAGGGCCTTTAGGAACATATTCTTCATGTAAGTCTGGGAAGTATTACAAATTTCCTCAAAAAATCACGATCAGTACAGACATTGAAAATTCCAGTAGTGCCACTTTTTAATTTTGTTTTCATTAAGTATTATTTATCTGATGAATGTCTCCAGAGTGACTTAATGTGTTAGATGTTTACATTAAATTGCCTTGATTTTGCCATTTATAGACCTTTGTAACACATACTATATCAAGTCAGGATAAGAACTTTGCTCAAAAGTCCTACAGCTTTAACCAATCCTGTGCAGTACATCATATCAGATTAATTTGGTGCAGCCTAATAACTACAGCGGTGTGCTTTACTCTACTCTTTACTGTAGGATAGCTGATAGAACAGCTTCTTTGACATTTCTGACTCCTCTGTTATCGCAGCAGCTCTGCCTCTCGTCCTTTGACACCTCTGCTGAAAAAAAGGTCTTTGCTGACTGCTAAAAATTCTCAGTCAAAGTGGAGACTGAACCCAGACCCACACACTCCTCTATGACAGCTTAGAGCTTTCCCTACACACAGCTGTCTCCATATGTGCACAGGGTGCAGAAGTGTGTGTGTGTGTGTGTGTGTGTGTGTGTGTGTGTTTTCACACGGGTGCCATCAGATCTCTCCCCAAAGCTCCACTCCCAGCTCTGAGCTCAACACTTGAGTCTCACTCAGTTTCCTTTCATCCTTTTTAATATCTACACATGTTCCTGCCATGAGGGCTGTGTGACAAGAGCGAGTGTTTAAAACTGCTTCCCAGGCACTGAGCATTGCTGCCATTTCTGGGACAAGTGAAATATCTTACAGTCGGGATGCTGCGTTATAAATAAGTTTTTATTTCTGGCTGCGTTCCTTGCATGTTGTTTGCCGGTGTAAAACATGCCTGTTGGGAATTTTTATTTAGGAATCCATCCTTCTGTTGCAGGTGACATCACGGTAAAGGGTTGTACATCATCTCCGGGATGTGGTGCATTGGGCCCGGAGCTCGTGTGTAACTGTGAGAACTCTGTATGCGTGTCTTCCAGCTGGGGCACTCAAGGGGACTTTACCACCACGCACCCGCTGCCCGTGGTGAAGGTGAAGCTCTTCACGGAGAGCACAGGAGTGCTGGCACTTGAGGACAAAGAGCTGGGCAGGGTAGGTGGCCGCAGTCCTCCGCCTCGCAGGGCCCTCGCTGCCCCAAATTCACTAGTCCATGAGACACAGAAGTCATTTTATTTGTCGCAGACAACAAGGTTTCTTGTTGAAATGCAGAGAACGAACTGCAAATGCATGTTTGAAGACAGTTTGAAAGCACTTGCAATGCATTACATGGTCAGGAACTAACAGTGTAATTTTATTGCAGTTTTATTGCAATTTTATTTATCCATCAAGACTTTAGATAATTTGTTTTAGGGATTAATACATATTTGCAAAATACTACAGTGTCTTGAACATCAAAAGGCACTTTATGAGTTTGAGCTGAAAAATACACATAAACGTGTTATAAATATGTTGGAAAAGCAGTGCAGGCGGAGTCCTTCAGGGTGCCTGATATGCAGGACCCTGTCCCTCCTGTCCCTCCCGTCCCTCAGTGAAAGGTTGAGCGATAGCCTCAGGGCCAGGAGTGCACAACGTGGCAGAGCCATTTCAACATCACCTTGTGGCACTGACCTGACCTGTGACAATGGACTTTAATGTCTCGTAGCAGCAGAGACACACCTCCTCCCATTCTTCACAGTGTCCTCTCACAGCACATTGGGCCACCTTTTCAGCTTTACTTTCCCCATTTGGCTGATAAGGCTTCACTGCTTTCATGTGGGGAGAAATCGGCAGCAAAAAAAAAACAGGCTAAAGGTTGATGTGCGTTTATAGTGGAGCAATGAAAAATTGATGAAGCTGCTGAAAGCATTTTTATGCATCAGGCTGACTAGCTGAGTGGGCCTGAGGTTTGTACTATAGTTCAGCGTGTGTTTATTTTGAATGTTGTCGAAATAAGGTGTAAGAAGCCCAACAGCGCGTGTGAATTAGCCTCCATCGGGTGATCAGTGAATGGTTTCTCTGGCTGACCAGTTGTGCTGTCCCTGTCAACAACACTCACAGGTCGTGCTTCACCCAACCCCTAACAGTCCCAAGCAACCCGAGCTGCACAAAATGGCCCTGACTAAGGCCTGTCCAGACCACGACCTGAAGATCAAACTGGCCATTCGAATGGACAAGCCACAGAACATGAAACATTCTGGGTAAATGCGGAGATGCCTGTTCTTCACTTTGCAGTATATAGCCACAGAATGGTAGCTGCGTAGCCTTGAAGAAAGACCCAATCTGGGCTAATAGGGACAACTAGCAGTGATTTTACCACCTGATGGACACCCATCTGCAGAACGCTTCACTCATCTTGTCTAATCCTCCCTAATGAGTACATATTATCAGGGTTCAGACCGCAGTGAACTACACAGCGAAAGGCTGTGATAATAGAAAGATATAATGGCGTAGAAGTTAATTTTATGCTCAATTACTACAGTCCTTTAAGCAGTGGATCCTCTTTCATACCCTGTCATGTACATTATTGTGTCTGTTTGAGGAGGGGGGCGTTGGGTGGGAGGGTTGTGGTATTCTGGGGGGGGGGGGTTCTTTCTCCTGACGAAGAATATAGCTGATGTTGGGTTAAAAACACCAGTACACATATTATGCCCCTTTTAAGGACTAAATACTGTATGTTGAAACTACTTTCCGACCTTATGTCAAGCTAGGGATGTCATTTGCCATCATGTCTGATGTTACGTACAATGAAGGAAAGCTGTAATGAAACTGTGAGAAGTTCACCACACACAGTAAGAATTGATTGTAGTAAGTGGCAGCAGATAAGTATTTCCTTGTATCGCGATGTTCTCATTGCAAGTCTAGTTTATTATGAACATTTTTAAAGCCAAATCATCGTCATACTGCAGTTGGTTGTGATCATTTACGTAATATACGTGCATACAAAAAAAAGTAATTATTACTTGTCACAGCAAACCCTTGTCACGCATTTAGATTTCTTGTTTGGGTTGCTGAATAAAAATGCTACATGACATTAGAAAATGCTGACAGATTTTTCCTATTCATTTGAACAGAAATAACATACTCCAGTGTGATCCTGAAAATGTCATTCTTTAATGTAGAGCTTTATTTATGTATTTTGTATGAATGCATTTTTAATGTTTTCTGCAGGTACTTGTGGGCGTTTGGGAAAAATGTATGGAAGAGATGGAAAAAACGCTTCTTTGTTTTGGTGCAGGTAAAATGATAGATAATTCACTAACTCCCGTGGAAATATGTTATCCCCGCACACATTACTACTAACTGTGAGCATTTGGTCCTTCACAATCTCCGGTTGAGTTAAAATCTCATCTGGGCAGCTCTGTAGACACAACTGTTGCTGATGAGCTAGAACTTATGTTGGCTTAGTGAGGCAGGTGAGAGTGCGGAGGGCTACTGCAGCTTGTCGGGTGCTGTCTTGGTAGATAACACTGTCTGTCTGTGTCTGGCCTTTAAAGTCAGTCAGGCAAGGTGAGACTAAAAGAAGTTGGAGAGCGTTGGACATGAAGATTGCTCAGCGCTCTGGGAAAAGTGCAGGCTGTCTTTGAGTGAGGTGACAGGCGCGAGAGATGATTTGTGCCTTGCTGTCTGATCCTGAAATGACTAAGGAAACCGGTCTTTTGCGGCAGGTGAGTCAGTACACCTTCGCCATGTGCAGCTACCGGGAGAAGAAGGCCGAACCCCAGGAGCTGCTCCAGCTGGATGGATACACTGTGGACTACACTGACCCGCAGCCAGGTATTATGCTCAGCTGCCCTCAAAGGTTGATCTTCCTCACTTTCTTGATACCATTTTTACCCCATTTGTAATACTTCAGTGTTGCACTGTCTTTACTTGGGCACACATATTGATTGGCCAGCACTTTTCTCCAAAGTGACTTGATTTACCCATTTATACAGCTGAGTACTTTTTACTGGAGCGATTCAGGGTAAGGATGGTGTTCAAGGAGTAATACAGCAGGAGGAGGGACTCAAATCTGCGTATTTTGAGTCTTGCCAGTCGAAGCAGTGCACTGACTGCTGCCCCATATGTAAAATTGCTTTTAGTAAAAATAGCTACTGTTCAGTATTTCAGTATTTCTTAAATCTGGCACCTGTTGCCAATATCAGCCAGTAGCAGCTGTGCATTAGAGTTAAAGCACCATTGTGATTGGTGCACAACCTGGGGTTCATGTCCCCATCACCCCCACAGGTCTAGATGGTGGAAGGGCTTTCTTCAATGCAGTGAAGGAGGGAGACACTGTGATCTTTGCCAGCGATGATGAGCAGGACCGCATCCTGTGGGTCCAGGCCATGTACCGGGCCACAGGCCAGTCCCACAAGCCTGTCCCACCCACCCAAGTCCAGAAGCTGAATGCCAAGGGAGGGGCAGCTCCACAGATGGATGCTCCCATTTCCCAGTTCTGTAAGTAAGCCAGTACTAGTCTGGATGCATAGCCCTCACTTCCTTTCGCTCTCTTGGGGACACGCCTTCCCTCTGCGCCCGGGATCACGGGGCTGATCTCCACAACTGAACCTTCACCTCACTGTGACAAATGCTCCCTTCGTTCTGATCTCCCCAGACTTCCACAAACCTCAGTGACGAGAAAGTAGGAAAGTAAGAAAGAGGTAGAAATTAGAGCTGATAAGATGTGCACACGATCGGCACCGATCCTCTTGAAGTTGAATCACAGTCAGTTTCGAAAGGATTCCTTTAATGCATGGATATGAAACCTTGTGTGGAGAACAGAAATCCCTGCAAAATGAGCTCTGATCCCCTATGTTGATTAATCGCTCTGCACCTTTAAGTGCCCCCCGATCTGGTACTCAGACTAAGGTAAGACTGTCTAAGGCAGTGCAGCTTCTGCAGTTCTGTGTTGTAATTGTCTGTTCCTTTTCTTCTGTTTCAGTTTTACTGCAGTTGTATATTTGAAAAAATGTCCCTTTGTGTATGTCAGTGCTGCGAACAACACAGCACCATGCATTTCTTAGCTGCTCTATGGTGGCAGTGTGGCCCTGCACAGTGAAAGGGTAGCGCAGTGCTGCACCATAATAGATCCTGCTATTCAGAGTCAGATGAATTAACGCTTTTTCTCTTGCCTTCTTTCGGTGCTTTAGTTTATATTATCTGATTAGTGCTGAGTCCCTTCTTTTACCTGTAAGCTTCTCTTAGAATGTTTTTCTGACTTTTTTTAAAAGAAACATAAGGGGCACAGTAAAAAGGTAATAATAGGCAGACACTGAATATGTTTACTCATTTCACACACATTAGTAGTTTCACAGACTATTACAGAGTGTAGCTTTGTCACCGTAACGTAAGAGGGTAGCACTTGCTGAATTACTTTAAGAAGTAGGGAACCCCAGTGAATGCACAAGTGTAAACTGCTTTGCAGAAACTGCAAACATGAATTCTGTGCTGTGTATTCATTGATTTCTTTGTGGATTGTGTGACCGTGTGCCTGTGTTCTGTGGCGTGTCGGTTCTAACGCCCGGCTGATGCCATTCGGAGCTCCCTGGTGGCACCTGCCACCCCTCCCCGAAACACTGTGGCCCAGCATACATGTTTCTCCCTGTAGATGTGTCGAATGGCATGGGCCGGGGAGCGGAGGCTTCGCTCGGAGCTTTGCTGCAGGGTATTTGTTCCAGTCTCACGGCACTGCAGGGGTCCTCATTGTCCAAAGCCTTGACGTTGTCACAAAACGGGCAGCGCTTTTTTAAGCTGGCAGAGGCGATTGCGCATCAGGCTGTTACGGGCCATGTCGGCGTTTAACCGCCAGGCCCACTACAGTGTACAGTGACATATAGGAAGCAGGAAACAATCCCATGTCACACAAGATTAAAAGAAACAACTGTGCAAAAGCACACCTGACAGACAGGTGTACTGACATAACCGTTATTACTGACGCATATGCTTGTACTTTCAACCTTGGGGGTTAGGAAAGGGGCGACTTTTTTGGTCCAGGGCACTCAAAGCAACAGCTCGATCGTATGCGTTCCACTTACAGTACCGGTGGAAAGTGTGAGTACATGTGGTGGAGACCAGGCGTTTTCAGCACGAATTCTCAGCTTGGTCAGGGAATGAGGTGCCATGTCTTCCCAGCTCTTCTACAGCAATTTCCAAAAATCTAGGCTTTCACTCTTCTCTCCAGTTATTCCCATACAACTGTTGAACAGGTTGCCCAGATGTGCTCACACTTTGCGCTGCTACAGTAAATACCAGTTTATCAGTGAATGGATTTGCACACTGTTGACCCCTTATCCACAAACAAATGGTCTGCAGCAGAGTGATGAAGAGTATGTCCAGAACCTGTGACTCCTTTTAGCCTTCTTCCCTTCTTTCTCTTCGATTTCTCTTGCTCTTTAAAAATTGTCTTCCTGTCCCCCACTCTCTCTGTCTGTCTGTGTCTCTCTGCCCCCCCCCCCCCCCCCCCCCCCCCCCCCCCCCCCCCCCCCCCCCCCCCCCCCCCCC
>UFQX01000033.1:1891720-1989276 GCA_900497675.1 Arapaima gigas
CCCCCCCCCCCCCCCCCACACACACACGTTGGTACAAGTTGTGTTTTTGAGTTGTTTTCTTTCTCATGCTTTGCTTGTACCCTTTAGTACTCCAGCTGCTAGAGTAGGGCTCCTGTCTGCTCTCCTCAGCCTTGTTGCTAGTCTTTATGTTATTCTGGTTTGTTCCTTCTTACCCTGCTATCTTCTAGCTGGACTCAAGGGTAAGTGCTTCCCTGTAGTCAGCACAGCTCAGATAATCCCCCCGATTATCTGACTAATGCAATGTGCTTTCTTCTCTCTCTCCCTCTCAAATCTCGCTTCATGTCTAGACCTCTGTAGACAACTCTCTTCTCTTTGATTTCTTCAGTTGTAGGTTTGAAATATACAGCTCCATTCTCACCAATTTAGGATGCATGTGATTTTTTTCCTGTTTTATTCATATTATTTTATGCTGATATAAATATTATTCTTATTTATTTACATAATTGCCTTCTCTCACCATAATTTAACTGACGTTCCTCAGAGTAAAGCAGATACCATTTGGTCTAAGGACTTTCAAAATAATTTCAATTCAGCATCTTAAGTAACTTTTTAAAAATTTCAATTAGTTTGTTAAGCCATTTTAATGATTTCTCGGAAGTTCATTTGTATGTCTTTCTACACAGAAACCAAAACAGTCAGTTTCATCATCTGTATAAAATGCAGAAATTGAACGGACGGAAAACATAGAAAAGTGTAATTACCCCTGAGGGAGAGGATTGCAGAGACTGACTTGGGATCTTTATATCAGTCACAACTTAATATCAGTTGCTTTACTTTTGAGGGCTCACTGTTTCATGTTACATTGTGTGCCATTTTCTGAGAGTTGGCAAATATGTATTTGGAGTATGCTGAATGCCAAAGACAAGGAGCAGCTACTGCCAGGCCTCCTTACATGCAATACTCCAGATTTTCCCAGCTCTAGATGGACTTTGGATAGATGCTTAGATTCTTTTTTTTGCCACCTTCAGGAAAAACTTTTCTTTTTATTTATTGATTGAATTATTTTTTCTTTCTGTTCTGTTTGTTTTTGGGATGCTTGAATAGAAGACTACCAATGTGATGTTAAACATTTGTTGGTGGAAATACAGGACTCCCTCCCCACCCTCATCTTTCCAAGAATGAAACGACTCCACCTTGTTGGTTTCATGCTCTACCCATGTATTTGCACCAAAATGCATTGCTCTCCTGGTAGTACATTACAGTTGTATGCTTCAGCTGCTCTATAGAAACCATAAGTACAGTGCAAAAAAGAAAAAACTGAAGTATTGTCAACTTGCAGAAAGTAAAATTCACAAAAAAGTAATATTTAAAGCAAACTGCAATCCTGCAAAATATATGAAAATAAAGAGTAAAGTCACACGATTTAGTATTACATGCAATGTCATTAGTGTTCATCTAGCCATTTGGAGGACAA
Source organism: Arapaima gigas (assembly GCA_900497675.1). NCBI lineage: Eukaryota > Metazoa > Chordata > Actinopteri > Osteoglossiformes > Osteoglossidae > Arapaima > Arapaima gigas. Next base: position 1,893,156 of record UFQX01000033.1, read on the forward strand.
TACAGCATTAGTTCTGTATGTGTCGTGTGCATGGCTGCTGTCCTGGTGCAGAGACAATGAACAACTGAATCTTCAGCGATTAACAGTAAACGCCCGACAGTTCAGAAAAGCCCTCCTCCTGAAACTGTTTTGAGGAGTTTTAGGTGAATCACCCTCTGCCAGTTTGCGGGGTGGGGGGGGGCTCCATTTATCCCAGTAGATATTTCTAACTGAGAGCCACCACCCCTGTGGAGAAGCACAGCCCTTCTCATCTACTCTATATCTGTTTACTTACTTCATACATCCATCTACTGCAGAAGATATTAATGTGAGTCACAGTCTCCAACCACTTCCATTTTCTTGTTGTCTTATTTTTTTCTGTGCAAATTTTATTTATTTATTTATTTGTTTGTTTGTTTGTTTGTTTGTTTGTTTTGCTGTTTGTTACTATCCAAATCCCCATCTTCTCTCTTTATGTGTGAAACAGATGTGTTACATTCATTTGATGAGAGGAACAGTCATTCCTTTTCTTAGTTATTTATTTTATGTACATCACATCATATCATTTTAGACATGATTCGTTTCAGATTTTTTTTCCCCCATGTAGTTTTTGGTAAACAGGTTGTGCAGTTTAGGGCTCTAACCAGGAGAGAGAGATTAAAGCATAATGAAAGCATAGCAGTTTGAAGTGTCGTTAAATGAGGTTTTTTACGTACCAGAAATCAAGTGGGATTTTGGTTCAGTTTTACTAAACATGTGAATAGACAAATGCAAGATTATATTGTTACAGGAAAAATTCCTTAATTTAGCAATTCTGCTGTTCGCTGTAATCAAAGTAGCAGGAGAATAAATACAAAAAAAATGCAGCAAATTGACAAGAGTGTAGTTTGATAACTTTTTTCATATTTCCAAGCTATTCTAGGTTAGTGTGACCTGGTCAGTTTAAGTCTGGAGTAAGAAAGGTCTGCTGTTGAACCACGAAGGGGATAAAGTAAGCAGTAGCGTTGGGTCAGTATTTGCAGCGTTAAGCCTGTTAACTAGCGGAACGTGAACTGGCCTCTGTTTAACTCAGTTAGGCCACTGCAGCCCCTGGTGTGCGAGGACACAAGGCTGGGTGTCCCTGCTTGTGTGACTCTCAACGGCACGTTGGAATAAGGGGGTTCATGTTCGAATGAACTGACTGAGTAGCACAGCGTCACACAAGCCCATCTTTTACCATCAGTCCAAACAGGCGCTGCCTCACTTCTTCTTTTACGCTCAACTCCTGCATTTTGCTCATCACCAGTTATTACAGCAACCATTCTTTTTTTGAAACCCTGGAAACAACTGTCATTTTTGTTGGACAAGAATTTGTCTCCAGAAATCTTTTTTAGTGAATCAAAAGATCACATCTTTTTCTTGTTTGCTTTCAGCACACAACTCATCTTTTGTAAGGAAGTTGATTGAATTCACTCATAGCGAATGGCAGAATCTATTGTATCTGTGTGAACACGAATGTGTTGTAGTTTCGCCTTAGTGAGCCCTCCACATTGTGCAGAGAAACCCAACATCTGCACAGCAAACATGGATTGCTGGGAAAGTAGCTGAGGCCAAATGCATGCACACGCAACAAGAGTAATGTGCTCACGTTGCTAATGCTGCACCCATGATTTGTCAGGCAGCATCTCACTGCAGTTTCAGTCCCGTTTGCGCTTGTTAAGTGATGCAAGTTGACAATGTAAGCTGTAAGAATTTACCATAGAAGCAGAACGATCACCCACGACATAGAGGCACACATTTCACTGTGCCACACAGTGACTTCCATGTGCGCGGCAGCTCACTGACACCCTGTCTTCTCTGAATCCTTGCCTTTTCTATTTGCGATTGACTGGATAGATGCAGACAGAGCTCAGAAACACGGGATGGACGAGTTTATCTCAGCTAACCCATGTAGCTTTGACCATGCCTCCCTCTTCGAGATCTTGCAACGGCTCACCTTGGACTACAGGCTCAATGACTCCTACTCTTGTTTGGTGAGTGCCGTAGCTCTCACTTTGTCGCTAGTTATGCCATCACAGCAGAAGTTGTGCATCCTCACGACGGCCCTTTCGTGTGTTTGGCAGGGCTGGTTCAGTCCGGGCCAGGTGTTTGTCCTGGACGAGTACTGCGCCCGCAACGGCGTGCGTGGCTGCCACAGGCACCTCTGCTATCTCAGCGACCTGCTGGAGCGGGCAGAAAACGGGGCCATGATTGACCCCACCCTGCTGCACTACAGCTTCGCCTTCTGTGCCTCGCACGTCCACGGCAACAGGTACAACCCTGCCGCCCCGGCCGGGACGTCAGAGGCGATGGTTACTAACAGCCTCCTTGAGCAGCCACGCCACCGGCCTGATCGCATCAAAGACCAAACTGCAGCGGAAGATGCCGAAGGCCCTTGTATCTTCCGTTCTTCCATTTGTTCTTTTTTGTTTTGTAGAAAAAAAAATCCTTTTTTTGCTTTACCATTTTTGCTCTCCTTTCATTTGTTCTTTCTTTTTCTTTCCTGCATTCCCTTCATTTTTTTTTTTCCTTTTGACTCAAAATCCACGACCCTCTGCATGAACTAAAGTCAGGCCGTATCTAATGTGGGGTTTTAAACAATGGGGTCTATAGCCACCATGCTTGACGTCTATGAAAAAGTGGAAAGGCTAAAAGGAATCAAACATTCCCCTGAAGGTAAGATGGAATTTTTCTCCCATTTTGATGAATAATCTTTTGAGATTTTTCTCTGAAATATGGGTCCAGCCAGGGTGCTCTTGAGAGGCTGTTGTGACAGATTATTTTAATGTTTTTATGTCTGAACGACTTTTCCAGCACTAGAACAGCTTTCTGTCAAAATCTCGCATTTCCCCATTTTTCCTTACCAGTGAAAACCCTTCGTGTCACATGTGTGACTATTTCTTGATGAATTAAACATTCCACAGATGCTCCAATGACAGGTTAAGTTAAAGGTTTAGTCATATGCTGAACGCAAATGTTTTCACGGCGTTTACTGCGGCGAGGATTATGTCGGAAGCAGGTTGTTTCAGTTAGATTTTGAACTACTGCCCTGTAGTTGTTCTATGCATTCGGCAACATTTCTTTAAATTCTTGCTTGAAAAATGGCAGAACCACAAAATCAGAATGCAGATGGGCTTCTGCAGACCCTCAATCCTCCAAACACAGCTTATACAGTATTTTAGTCAAACTTGCACCTTCCAAATGTAAAGATTCGTTTGTCATGATTCTTGAGTATTTACATTTTCAAATTCCACAAAATATACAAGTTTTTAAAACTCACTCTGGTGTTGGGGTGAAATGTGTCTTGTTTTTTCTCATCTCCAGTTTTGCTCACATAGTACTAGAAACTGTTTGTCTCTCCTTACTGGTGCTGCTAAATCGCCAGACAGGTACTGCAGACACTGTAAAAGCCAGTGAAATTATGGTGAACCCACAGTACTCTTCTGTTTGGATCTGTTGGCTGAGTCCACAAAACACAAGTCACATTCCTAGTTACAGAACTGCAATAAACGTTTGTTGTCAGCGTTAAAGCCAACTGAACCACAATTCAATTAACATCATTCAAATAGTGATATGTCGTTCTGGGATCAGCTCGGGCTAATAAGGCTATTTATTTAAAGGGAAGCACACAAATGAAACGGCAAAATGGCGAGCACCCTGGACCAGGCTGAGCACCGGGCAATTGCTGCCTGAGACGGTTGTGTGTGTTTTATTTAAAACTACAGCCTCCTCGTGCCTTCTTCTTCATCCTGGTGTATAAAGGTCCATTACTGTGTCCCATTTGGACTTCCGCAAAATGAATTTTAAACCCCGGACACGCGTGTCAATTATGTCAAGACTACAAATGGAAAATGGGACTTTTTTTCCACTTTCACTGAAAGTTCATGTAAACTGGTTCACGTGAAGCACTCCAGAGGCTCTTTTTTAGTGGGAATGTCGTTTTCAGGCCAGATGGAATAGGGACTGTGAAGGTGGAGGAGAAAGAACGGTTTGAAGAGATCAAAGAGCGGCTGTGTGTGCTCCTGGAGAACCAGATCACTCACTTCAGGTGTGTCCTGCTCATCAATAACAAAATTTTGGGAAAATAAAAATGTAAGTTTTCTGTACCAAAAACGGTTAAATGTAGTAAACGTAGCAGTATGTCCTGATTTCTTGTGCAGGTATTGCTTTCCCTTTGGGCGTCCTGAAGGAGCTCTCAAGGCTACCTTGTCTTTACTAGAAAGAGTAGGTGACTCTTCCTTTTATTGTGGCTGGTGTTTTCATTTGAGTGTGTTTGCTGTAATATGCATGAACAAGAAGTTTTCAAACCAAACCTCACTGAGAATGCATACTTTTTAGACTTCAATCTTAGCTATTTAACATTCCTCTTCATTGTTCAGTATCAAATAATTTGTACCAGTTTTAATGCCACTTTTGATGATTCCTAGGTTCTTATGAAAGATATCGTGACCCCAGTTCCACAAGAAGAAGTGAAAGGTGTGATTCGCAAATGTTTGGAACAGGCCGCATTGATCAACTACCAGCGTCTGTCTGAGTATGCCAAGATCGAAGGTAATTGCCGTTACTACTGTACCTTGCCGTGTGGTTCCAGGTGTCTTACGTCACGCTGTTGAGATAATTCCTCGTATGTAAGGTTTTTCTTCTGCTCTAAATTTGCTTATTAATACTCCACCTTTGATTAATCTTCCTTTGCACAAGTTTTGTGTCTTTATGAACCACAGTACACAACGTAAAACTTGACACCTGGTTTGTACAGCTCTCCCTTAAATGAACTTGTTGTAATTTGACTTCTTTGTTCTCAATAATGATCCCTGCTATGTGGTATCAAGGTGCTGTCCTTAGAGAGCAGGCTTTAAATATCTGCTGTTTGTCTTTGCTGTGATCATGGTGTTGCTGGCGAAAGTCCTGTACCTGTGACACTTTCAGGCTCACATTGTGTAAAAAACATAGTCATCCGGACAGCAGTGAATTTTTGCTCTGTTTCCTGCCCAGAGCTTTGTCCACCATAACTTTGTAGAAACGGGAAGTGCCCTCTTTAATGTGTCCTACAAGCCTCCAGTGGACTGCTGGTGCTTTCATGTCCCCGAGAGTGATTTCTGTGTAGGTGAGCAGCTGGCAGCTGAAAAAGAGCTGTATCATTTTTACCTTTTTCTTTTCCAGGAGTGTCACAGTGCTCCACTTTCCTGCTGACTCTACTGTGGATGCCTTCTTTCCCGCAGGCGATGATTCTGTCCTCCTCTCTGCCTTCCCACTCTGTGTATTGACTGTGAATTTTCTTTCAGGTCTCTTTTAATTGCAGCGTAGGTCTCGTATGGTTTATTAGAGGTGTGTAAGTAAAAATGCATTCAATACCAAAATGTCAGGATCTCAACACTTTCTCTATCTGCTGGCTTCTCCCATGCCTCTGTTCTTCCTGCTAGTGTTACCTCCTGCTGGTGACTGTCTGGTGCAGGAAGACACTGAAGCAACACACCTATGTTTCAGCAGTAACATTCCAGCCCCACCCTGCCCTTCAACTCCTTCTGCTCCTTCTCGTTCCTCCCTTTGTAATTGGCTTTGCCGCTTATTTATAGATGTATAAAGAAAGTGGCAAAAAAAGGCCAATGCACAAAGCGCGTTGGGTTTGCCCACTCGGGCAAGTCAACATTTGTGAACTGCATGTAATGTACATGGGTTTTCTTTTATAGGCTGAGGCTAACAGAGTCGTGGTTCAGCGCTCTGCCCGATTCTTCTCTAAAACTGCTGAGAGCACTTTGCCAGCCACTCACTGAATGACAGCAGGGAGTGGCGATGGTCTCGAGCTGTTTGTGCCACTCACTGTTTCCCTGGTGCCGCCTGTGCCTAAAAAGAAATACCCGTATATATTTGAGATACTAAAGACTTGCTCCTTTAGTATCTTAGGGCTGATCTGATTGAACTTTTTTCCTCTACTCATGTTTATGCCATGACCTGAAAAGCTTCAATCTGACCAGTATCTCTGCTGCCCTTCCAGAGCAGCTGTGGGGCATGTTCAGCAGGTGTACCAGTTCACCAGTCGTGAAAGCAATCTGTGCACAAGCAGCCCTCACCCAGGCGCTCTCCAAACAATTTTAACAGCTTCCGTGTCCTCTGTCTCGCATGCAGCCACCCTGGAAGCTCCTCCCCTCTGACCTAAGACGCTGTTCCTCCAACCTTTAACCTCTTTACCTCTGACCTGAGCATCTTTTGCATGCCCAAATCCTCTTTTGTAGGGAAAAAGAGAGAAATGTATGAGCACCCTGTCTTCTGCTTGGCGTCACAAGTGATGGATTTGACCATTCGTGAGTACCTACCACATCCTCTGGGTCCGCTGTTTCCCACCTTTTCTGTTTCCCATCCTCCCCTTCCACCGCCACTCGACCCCACGCACACCCAGACAGCCGTTGACTGACGCCACGTTCTGGCATCAAGTCCCTTTCGCCTTCTATCTGTTGCTTCTGTCTGTGACACCAGCTGTGAGAGATCAGACTGGTCCTGGGGGGATTGCTGCAAATTGGAATTGGGGGACAGTCCATCTGTTTGTGTGAGAGACATGAAATACCTGTAAGCTTTTTTGCACTGATGCTTGTTCATGTGACTTGAATGCATTTTTACTTTGCTTCTGTGTATCCCTCAGTTGTTTGAAACATGACAGTGGTACACAATGCAGGACAGATATGACAGTGCTTTTTCTCTGGGAGCCGAGGGACATTAGACAGCTGCAGCTCGGAACTGCGAGGAAGAAAAGCTTTCTGTGTGTATGCATATTGAGTACTTATAAGTGTTCTCGATTACCTGTCACAAATATGTCTGTCTCGTCTACAGTTTTGCCTCAGCTTTCTGTGTCTTACCTGTTACTGTATTTGTAACCTTTATTTGTGTATTTTTGTCTCGTTAAGTTGTCTGTCAGTTGAGTCCCTTTGACTGAGGCTAACATACCTTCGTGTTTCTGAAATTGTAAAGTGTCTGTCCATCACCTGGCTTTCCATCCCAAAGTTCCCTTCGTATTGACGGCGTGCTTCCTGGGGGTCGGGGGGTCAGGCACAGGGACACGGCGGCCCACTGCCCGTTGTAGGAGACATGCCTTTCCCAAAAGCCTCTTCTATTAATCCTAAATTCTCTTCTTCTTTTTTCTTTTCTCTTTTGTCTTCCTTGCTCACTGTCTATCTCAAGTTGAGAAAGATCAAAAGGATCAAAAGGATCCAGGTGAAGCCCTCTGTCTGACTTTGTAGCTAGTTTTAAACTGCACACGTGTACACACACCTATGCACATCAACATCTACAGCACATCTGTTTGGGGAAGAGAGGGGAAAGACAGCATGCGTGGGTGGTGTGTTTCAGAGCAAACGCATATGGACACGAGCGTGTTACATAGGGTCTCGAGTTTTGACACTTAGTTCAGCAGGACATCCATTTTACTTTTGCCGATACTCATGTGTTCCTTTGCTTTCTGGTGCTGCTTTAAAAGCTGATGGAGCCACACTTCTGTTGAGTTAAGTTACAGGAAGACGTCAGCATCCTTCCGAATGACAAGCACCAAGAGACCGTTTGGACAAAGAGCTAAAGGCAAAACAAAGTGTTAAGATGTGAATTAGCTTCCATTGCCCGTGTGTTAGAACACCCGCAGATGCAGATGAAAATAGCGGAACAGGCCTTGATTCTGTGTTGTGGGCATTTTCAATAAGATGAATGTGTATTTCATCATGCATCCGATGACTCACGTTGGCGTCATCACGATAGTTTTCTTTAAAGCATTGCCCACAGGAGAAGTGTGATATGTTCTTTGATAATACAATACTCTGGTATAATTATTGTCAATATCATTAATTAAAACTGCAAAAGGCTGTATTTTCCATACTGCTTAAAGTGACAGGATTTTCAGGTTATGAGAAGCCTCGTTGACACCAGCAGGTGCACTCTGGTTTCTTTACACTTTCAACGTCGGGATTTTGCTTTAGCATGAGTTGGTTTATTTTAACGCCACATGACGGCCATCAGTAGATGGTTTTTATCGAGCCTACTTCTACAACCTTCTGAAACATCTCTGTAGAGATTTTGTATTTAGAAGCAGGGATATCATGCATTTTAACTCAGATCCCATGTTTAACCAGAGTCAGAAACCATCAGAAGCGAGAGAGTCAGTCTCCGTTCTGAGCCGAGTGAGGCCTGCACATCACAGCCTGCTGTGCAGATTCCCGCTGGGCTGTGATGCGCTCTGTGTGCTCTTCTGTCACGAGAACTCCCAGTATGCTCTCCGAGGACGTGGTTCCACACTCTAACGTAGAACATCGTGAAAGCCACAGTGCTCTGTTGTCCTGTTCATCAATTCTCCTGTTACTCCACTCACTAGTGGATTTTATTTCCCAGCTGATGGAGTCTGTTGTACCTCCGAAAATGGCCAAATGGAAGAACACATTTCTTCAGCGTGATTTCACCCATTCTGAACCTTTACTCTCAATACTACCTCGCTAGAGAGATCAGAAGAAGAAGGTAGAGAACATTCAGCCTCGGACTTCCACCTCTCAGCGCGATGCTTTTAAAGATAAATTACTTCTTTTCAACACAAAAAGCGTGCTGGATTTGTGACTGACTGCATCCTACCGAAATATTAGCCAATAAATAAAAGTATTTGATATACAGCTGGGAATCAGATCTAAACCTTTTGGTCACAGCAAGTTATATTTTCTTTTTAGCAGTAGTTTGCCATCTCAGATGCAGGACATCTGTAGTCACACTGTAGGGCTTCCTCCGTCCAAATGTACAAGTAAAGACCGCTGATGAAAATGGATGAAAATCGCTTTGCTGCATTTAGGAAAAACTTGTGTCTAAACTGCCCCCACAGACATCGCTAATATGCTGCAGTCCAATGAAATTTATTGAAATGAAGCAGCAGTGCACTGGTGTCAGCATCTGGTTTTGGACCAGCCTTTTTCAGTGAAGACTGATTAAGTTGAAAAGGTGACCCTGGTTGTACTACGCTGTGCATAGAAACATTGTGAACAGCTACAATATGTGGTAAACCCCTTTCATGCTAAATAACCCCACCACCCTTTTCCTTGCGAAGTGACGCTGATCCTGTTCATGATGCGCACTGGTTTACAGTATATCTGTATCCCCCTTCTACACCCACACGTTGTCAGTGTGTTTCCTTTGCTCTCCCTCCCATACCACCTCATCTGTCCCTTGTTCCTCCTCCTGTCCGTCGTCCAACTGCATGGCAGCCCCTCTCACGTCCTGTAGCCACAGGTAGACAGCTCAGACACTCCAAGAAGAGGATGAAGGCTTTGTTTGACTTTCCTCTTGCTCTGCACCACTTTTTCCGTTATCTTAATCATTTTGTACAGCTTTAGTTCTCAGATAAACTTGCAGGTATTTGTATACTAGTTTCACCTTAGGCCCCTAGTGTGCTTTCTGTAGCGTGGTCTAGGGTGCCGTGGTAGCATGTCAGGGTAGAGGTACAGGAGGGATGCTTACTTCATGTACAACAGTGTCTGTCACATGTGCTGCGTGGAACACGAAATAACATTACTGCTGCACAGTGTTCTGCATGATGAGTGTAACAACATGTTTTCCTTTTCGGTTGACTCATTAAACCTGTATTGTACTGTATTTGTAAACATTGCTGTTGTGTCGTCGACAGTTTACACTAGGACTTAGGACCCCTGCACAGTGCTCCAGTTCTGAGGTTTGCAATACAGACACAGCTGTATGACATCTATATAACCCAGATTGGGACTAAATGTTTTCTGTTTTTATCACGTCTGCTCTTCTCTCCGATCTTACTTAATGCTGCTGTTATTCTGATCATTATATCCTTGTTTCGAGTCCAGTGCCTGTTGTTACAGTTAAAATCCTAGGGGTTAATAACAGCACGAACATCTCGGTCTTGCTCGTGTTTATGGTTGTTCTAACTGGAGCACTCTTGCAAGTAAACTAGCAGCATGAGCCATGAGTGAAAAGCATTGAAGGTAAAAAAGAAGGCGCGAGATGCATCTGCGTGCTTCATTAACCGCTCCCGTTCTGCTCTAGAAAATGTAGGCCGCTTAGTCACGCCTGCCAAAAAGCTGGAAGATGCCATTCGCCTGGGGGAGCTGGTTATCGAGGTCCTTCAGCAGAATGAGGACCACCACGCAGAGGTGAGTAGGACCTTGTGACCCACCGACCTTTCGCCTTCATGAGGAAGCTGTTGCTGCTCCATCATTGCTCCGGGCCTTTTCGCCTTGTGACGGAGCTCTCTAGGCTCACGTTTCTCTTTTGTTCAGAGCTGTGCGTCAGGCCGACTTAGTGAGAAAATGAGATTTTTCAAAACCTGCCTGCTGACAGGTGTTGAGGAAATTACGTAGTCACTTCTGTTCACAGTTTTAATGAATTATGAATTAATTCAGCTCTAGTGCTGTTAAGGTGCCTTTATTACTTCCTTCATTTTTTGGCAATATCTGCATTTGGGCAAACTGACAGTGCAAAGAAAGGTTACAAACTCAGACGTATCCCTCAATTTACGTGTCTATTTGGTCCCTGAAAAGGCCACGTAAATCAAAAATGTGCAAAACGAGACAAGCTGTTTCTATTATTTATTACGGGAAAATAACGATGACGCATTATTATGCATTCACCCTATCCGAAAACCCCCGAACCAACTTTGCCATATCGAAAAAACATTGTAATACACACACACACACACAAACAGACAAGCGGTCTAATTTATGTTTTTTTTACACGTTTTTGCATGTTTGGACGAATTTTTCTTTTTTTAACTGGAGCGCTTCATGCTCTAACAAACGCGCGCAAATCGAGGGATGCCCCTTCTTCACGTACTATACCACATTTAAACGTTTCTTTTTTCAGGGGATGCACACATACAGAGATTTTATTTTTGCACATCTTCTTCACACAATGATATTTCAGTTTATTTGGCTCTTTCTTCATATAGAAATACATAAAAGCTAAAAACCATGACAGTGCAGTGAAAGTCTGTTAGTAACCAGTTTAAAGATGTGCAGATTTATTTTGTGTTTCTGAATATGTTTAACAGGCTGCAGTCACAAGTACTGGAGATCAATCGGTACAGTATATACGTTTCTTTCTTCAAAGTCACATAACATAATAATTCTTAAGCGCATGAACAAATTAAGCCACAAAGGATTTTACTGGTTGCTGGATTTGAGGGGAGGGGTCAGTGTGGTCGTGTGGCCAGCATCTCGGACCGAATCGCACGTCATTCTCACATCACCATTGCCCATGTCCAAGGTTGACTCATAGTCTGAATAAAGCCAGGAACTTTGAACTCATCGTTTTAACATTTGCATATGCGGCTGAGCTGCCACTCTCCCAGAAAGAAGTTCCTCTCCGTTCTCTCACATGTGCAGTTCGTTCTGGCTGATGTTGTTTTTCCACTTCCATATGTGTGATCTACTGAATGAGACTGAGGACTGCATTTTGTACATCTTGACCTAAACCTGCTCTAAGACTGTATGAAAATCTGTCCATGACAATGGATGAGGCCTAGAGGGTGTTGACTGCTGATATGATCCATGAGGGTAAGGCCCGCACCTACAGGGCCTTGCAAAAGTATTCGGACCCTCGACAAAAATCACACATTTTACTGAATAACTAAATGGTGCTTTAATATTTCTTTCTGTGTGATAATCTAATTTAAAATAAGACTCGAAACGAATTTTTAAGTCAACATGAGTTTTGCATCGCAAATTATTGTTTAAAGAAAAATCTGAGCTATAATAATACTGTTAGTCTTATAATTTTCCGTGAAGTACTATCTGGGAAAAATGCCGTATCCAGTGAAACATGAATGAGTTTTTAGTTTAAGAAAAAACAGACTGTTTACTGAAACACCACAAAATATTTTCCTTTAGCGGAGGAAAATCATGTACTCTAGATCTCATCCAAGTAACCATTTTAAATGCATGCTCATCTTCTTTAATATTTTAACTACACTGTTCTGCTACTTTCATTTATATAAGTCACTTCTGTCATTATGGTAATGTTTGCTATGATACATTAGTTTTTTTTTTTTTAGCATTTTTGACATCTTCCTGATGACATTTTGACAGCTAGCAGCACAAGTAGTTCCCAGAAGGAATGTCTGGTTTCTCTCCTAAAAATCTCCTTGTTTTCTCACTGTTTATTTGATCCGCCGTGATCCGGTCAGGGGAAAGAGGTATGTGACTCAGCTGGCTGAGATGAGTCTCCTTCGCGTGGATGCCAGTTTGTGCATGACCTGCAGGTGTCCCCCTGTACCTGGAATTGACCTAGGCCCCCCCCACCCCCTCCCCACATTGGACCCTACAGCACTGTTCCTCTGTTGCTGCAGGACGTGCCTGTGCAGTGTTTAGTCCCAGTGCTATTTTGCAAAACAGCCCCATTATTAGCATTTGGACACATCTTGGCAGTGAGTCCTCTAACTGCCCCCTCCATCCTACTTACCCCTCCTGCACCTCCCCTCATCCTGCTGGAATTTCCTCTTTCTCTGCCTCTGTCCACTGTAGTCGGGTTTTATATGTTGTCTGTCTGTAACCTGCTACTGCACACAGTACCCTGTTTACTGCCTGTGACACAAATGAGCTCGAATTACTCAGTGGTGCTTTCCGCTGTGGGGGTGGGGTGGTGGGGGTGACGGAGGTAAGTGAGCAAAGGTAAGGTGAGTGTGTAACGCACACGGCCACGACAACCTGGCTGATCTCTGTCAGGTTATTGACCTCCCGCTATGAGAAGCATGCTGCTCGCCAGGAGATGAGGCTTCTCTGTGTCTAATCCGACCCCCTGTGCATTTCTCCAATGTTCTTTCATCAGCTTTCAGTGGAGAACAAACAAAACTCCAAGACTGCAAGCAGATTTGCTCCATTAGCAACCGACATCTTTGGCCATTTGTTTGTGTTGTTTTTCTCACTGACCTTAACGTGGGCCACATAAAAATAAAAGCAAAATGCAATGATGCAATTTTAAACAGAGGGATCCATAAAGGGGATGAATTCAGGGCAGGATGTCATGTTTTCCAAGGCAGCCCAGTTGCTACTGGAACAATGTGCTGCATGCGAACAGTCGTTGGTGCAGTAAGAATAGGCAAGTGCATGGAGACCTGAAGCATTCACATCTGTTCTGGCCATGATGTGAATGGTGGAAACCTGATCCCCAGTGACCGCGCCCTCTGCTGGCAAGAGGACCAAGCATGTCAGGAGAACCCCATGCATGCAAAAAAACCCTAATACTTCTATCATTTCAGGCTTCCCGAAGCTTTGGAAATCTTTTTATACCCTCCTGAGGTTAAAACCGCAGGGAGGTGCAGCACCCTAAACGAGAAGCAGTGTTGCGCGTGTCGTCCTGTAGTGTTGCATAATGTAAAGGTCATTTTGTGATTGTAATGCAGACAATGCAAACACAACAATACCGTCCCGCTTTATTGCCTCTGATGGCCAAAACCAAGCGAACGCGATGCGCCTTCAGAGTACGACTGTGAGCCATGTGCATTCATTCCGGTGCGCTCGAGTACAACGTGACGCGCGGTATTTCGGTGGACCCGACACAGCCACAGCGACATTCCTGGGAGGGACAGGGAAGTTGGACTAAAATCTAAATCCACTCTCTTCTCGCAAAAAGCCACTATTGAACAAAGCTGTAATAACAACAGCAAAAAAAAAATACACGTGGATTGGAAGTGGTTTTATGTACTTGACAGTCAGGAAATGCAGAAAACCGCTTGTGCCACTGGAAGTGCATTTTGGTACTATGTGCTTGTTGTATTGTTTCAGTGTAAAACTGCCCCATTGGAATGTCCTTCCAGTTGGCATCCGGGGAGGTTCAGAATCCTGGCTCTGTAGTGACTGTGGGTTCCTGTTGGTCTCTGTCCTTATCCTACCCCCTCCCCTCCTCATCTGTCTCTCCGGATGGGACGAGAAGGCCTTTGCCTGGTGGTCGGACCTGATGGTGGAGCATGCCGAGACCTTCTTGTCTCTCTATGCTGTGGACATGGATGCCGCCTTGGAGGTGCAGCCCCCTGAAAGCTGGGACAGTTTCCCACTCTTCCAGCTGCTCAATGACTTCCTCCGGATCGACTGTGAGTGCCTGACCCTCCTCCTGGCAACACCTGTCTTTCAGTCCCCTTCAGCCTCTGCTCCAACCGTAAAGAGACATGGAGTTACTGCTGTACAAAGAAGTCAAGATATCATGATAAGGTGAAAGACATACAAACTGAATTCTTATGTATCATTTTTCACCTTAGCCTATGAATTGGACATCTGATGCAGAACTATTTTTTCTGCGACTTTGCGATGTAACATATAACAGGACTCTGTGTTTAGTTCCTCCTTTGTTGCCTAGGTAGACTCTTATTTTTTCCATTTCAAAACTTGTCCAACTGTTTTCAGAGGGACCACTGTGACTAAACTACAAGCTTTTACATGCCTTCTGTTGTAGCTACATTTGTCACTTTTTCAAAAGAATGTCAGAAGCCAACAGGTAATGCTAACTGTTACGACACAGTTCGCTTGTTTAAAAGCACGACACAGTATGCATTGTCTGCCTTTTGTTTGAAAAGTGCCTCTGTTGCTATAGCAGGTCCAGATGGAACTGTGCGGTGTCACTTACGTTCTGTGTTCCTCTGCTTCAGATCATCTGTGCAACGGGAAATTCCACAAACACCTGCAGGACCTCTATGCGCCGCTTGTGGTTAGATATGTGGACCTGATGGAGTCTTCCATTGCACAGTCAATACATAGGGGCTTTGAGCGCGAGTCGTGGGAACCTGTAAAGTAAGGGAGCCATTTCCAATTAACTTGGCCTTTTGGATGACTGGACAAGCAGAGCTTGTTTTAGGACACCACACATATCAAGCCACATTGTTTCTTCTGCAGCTCAGTACTTGTCTCTTTGTAAAGGAGTCAGGTTTTGCTGAAAACCAAAACTGACAGCACAACCGCAACCTTCAGTACCCTGAGGAAACAAATAAGTGTAAAATCAGAACATGTCTGGCAGGAATCTTAAAAAGATTTTATCCTAAATTGATAAAATGTCAATTCCGGGTTATCTTTCTGTGATGTTACAAGAACTTTATTGCAAAGTCAGATTCGATCAGTCTTCAGAGAGAGAGCAATAGTAATCCTATAACTAGCAGCTTATTTTGTTGTTTTTCTATAGTGTTGTAAATGCAGGTAAGCTGGCATTCATACACTAAAGCGTGTTGCTAACAGGGTTAGAGGGATTCACGTATATGTGACAGTATGTACAGCAGTCATTGAAAACTGTAAAGTCTTCCTCACGTCACTGTCATTTCAATGAAGAGTTAACCGTCGTGTGTTGTCTGCTTCACAGGAGCTCTCAACTCTCACGCAATGTTTTCATCCCTGTGTTTCCAGCTGGGAAATCTTTTAATGTTGTGTGTAGCTATTGTGTTTTTGCCACGTTCTCTCGGAAGTTTAAAAAAACCCTATATTTTCACGATTAAAAGTTGTATGGTAATAGCTAATGTTTTGAATGAGATAAGTTAGGTATTCTTCTATACATACATAGGGGAATGCAAATGATGAACATCAGCGTTCCATTAGCGTCGGGAAAAGGTAATGCAGGTGTGGTACTGCGGAGGCTGGATAGCCCCTCAGGAAAAAACCCAGAAGATCAACATTTCATTTCTCACATACATTTTCACAGTCCAGAACCAGTTGAGGATCTCTCCTTTATGGTGTTTCACTCACTGCCCTTCTGACTACCTCACCTCTCTATTGAATTCATAATTCTTAACTAATCAGTTCAGTGAAAAGATTGTCTTCCAAAGGTTTGTGCTAAGTTAAATCTCCATGTAAACCAGGGGGCACGTAGTGAAAAATGTTCTGGTGTGACAGATGTTTAAAAAATCCCAGTTATGAAGAACATTTCAGACGATGCTCACAGAATCCTTCTACCTGAGCGAGTAGATAGTCAGTCAACGCAGGACTATAGCGTTTCTGTTTGGTCACGACGTTTTCCCCTGTTTTTCGTACGTGGTGGACTAACCCTCCCTCAAACTGGAGGCTTTGTTGACCATTTGCTGTGTTGATCCAAACTGACCAGCTACTGCTCTTTTCCTGTTCGAATTAGTGCTCTTTTAACAAACTTTTTGTTTCTTGCACATTTTTCTGGATTCCCTGAAGCTTTTCGCTGATCTCTCTCTTGTGTCCCGAGTGGCACATAAAAATGAAACTATTCGGCTCTGCTAGTCCAGGATTTGCATTGCCAATTTAAATTTCTGTTTAACGTGTGCCAGCTGTTGATCTGATTTTCCTTTTTTCTTTCAAGCTCAGTAAAAAGTGTCACGTTACTTCTGCAACATCTGCATTGTCACTGTTATAGTATTTTCTTTTTGTCTGTTTCTTCTGCAGGAGTTTAACAAGTAATCTGCCCAATGTGAATCTGCCAAATGTGAATCTCCAAATTCCCAAAGTACCAAATCTGCCTGTCCCAGTAGCAGGACTATCTGTTAACCTCCCACAAATGCCTAGCTTTTCTACCCCGTCATGGATGGCCGCTATTTATGACTCTGAGTGTGTATTCAATGAGTTCCCATTAGACCTAATTAAATTACCAAAGTCAGCTTGGCATGAAAATGTCTTCTCCACTGGTCTCTAGCATCATCAAAGGATCTGAGAGCAAATAAAATGCAAAACAAAAAGTGCACTTGCTCAGTTGTGATGATCAGCAGGAGGACCGCTTTTACTTCAGGGTAAAGCCTGATCTTTACACCGAAGTCTGTTGTTAATATATCCTTAGCACAGCTAAATTAAAACCAACACATGTCTTAAAAATAATTGTGTTAATACCACGCTTATGTGTTTTTAATATTATGGTCCAAAAACATTTTAACCATTGTTGTTAAAGTACCGTGTAGTTGTTATATTGCATAGTGAGAGACACGTTTAACTTGCGTAACTGTAAAGTGTGTCAGTTATAGTGCAATAAGCATCTTCAGCTTCAGTACATTTCTTTCAACATGGCCTTAACTGCCTTGTATAGTTTCTTCCTAAGCAGTATCAAAAATGTACGTTTTTTTGTAAGATGCCTTTTTTTGGAACCTGATCACAGTCTACTCCAAGCTTAAAAATGAATGTGGAAGGACTTGAGTTGTGGCAAAAACCAGATCTGATTCTCCTCTGTTCACTTATTATGAATTTGATGTATTTTCTAGAACCTCATAACCTGAAGATGCTCACATGTTCACACCTTGCGCTGTGGCTGTCACCACGCAACACATAATCTCTACTGGAAGTGTGGCTGAAAGAGTACATACCTGGTGTCCGCCAGAACACTGTACACTGGAGCTGCCTCTTCCTCTACTTTTCCACCAGTCTGACTCATTTTCATGCCAAGAGGGTTGTATGGAAGACTGGAACATGTCCTCCTTATTTACATGTTTTAATGGAGAACCGTTTAGCCTTTTTGGATGTGCATGCTGTTGAATTGCAGGATGGAAAGATACAAATCCACCATCGCCGTCAGTATCCACTGTCACACGGTGGAAAAGTACATCCATTTCAACATAAAAATATAATCAGTCCACAACAGCTCTTCTATAAATTACAAGTCATCTATTATAAATCACCTTTAAATCTATAAATAATACATAATAAATGCATTATAAGTAATAATAAAACCCATAATAAATAATAATGACAAAGTTCAAAGTTTGTGAATAATACAAGTTACAAACATTGTAGTCAACTACAAGTTTAACTACCAAGCAGTCTGTAACATTGGCATCAGTAGCATTGTTTTTTACTCAAAGTATATTCTAACAGTTCCAACTTCATTGTTGAAAATACCATGATCTACTGCTGTACAAAACAAGCGGATACCTGAAGGCCTTAAAAGTAATCTTGCATCTTTCCATCTGAGTTCCTTCCAGTCTTCCTTCCTCCATGCAGTAGCTGCAGAGATAGAGGACCTTGCGTGTCAGTGTGCTGTAGCAATATACTGCCGTGGTTGAGAGTAGGACAGCCAACGGTAAAGTAGCTTTGGGGTAAGGCCTCGAGTTCTCAGGAGTCGAGCGACTCTCTGAAACAGACTCTACTTTGGTCTACCTGGCATCCAGCACAGTAACTCTACCCCTTCACTTTGAATATGTCCATCTTGCTGCTACCCACACCCCGCTCTGGAAGGCAGCAGTCCCTGACCATGCATGGATTGTTTGACATCCTCGATACCCAATGACCTGGCTGGCGTGACTGTCGTGGGGGGAGTTTTTCCACACTTATTTGGACCCTCCTTGGCGATCGCCAACTATATTTCAGAGCTCATGATATGACTAGTCAATGAGTCTTAGCCTATACTGGATTACATGCTATAGCCTGTCGCTAAAGACACCGCGTGAAGAACATTTCCCCTGTCCAGGAACGAGCTGAGAATTGTCGAGCAGCTAAACACAGCCTCTCTCCATTGCAGTTGCCAGCCTCTACTGAATTGTGTATCGCAGAGTCCACCATCGTGTGTGGAAGGAACAGTTGCAGAATGCATGATTCCAAGCCCTGTGTCAAACAAGCCCACTTATTTTTATCATAAATTGATGTTCTAAATTCATGTTTGAATACTGAGTCAGTCAAGCATATAACCCTGAAACTTATGTAAAATGTAAGTAACAGCACTTTATCAATGTATGGTAAAAATAAGGGAAAAGAAATGAGCCCCAAGTTGTGGAGGTATAAAAATGACACCACTACTACGCCTCTAGAAATAGCCCCTGTTTCTGTGCTACACACTGTGAAGTAGTGATTTTTCTTGATATTCACCCTTCCTTCTGCTTGCAGCAATGGATCTGGGACCTCAGAAGATCTCTTTTGGAAGCTGGATGCCCTACAGACCTTTATCCGAGACTTGCACTGGCCAGAGGAAGAATTTGCCAAGCACCTGGAGAACCGCTTGAAGCTCATGTCTAGCGACATGATAGAATCTTGTGTCAAACGGTGAGACTTTCCCTCAGTACCTGAATTCCTAAACCATACCAAGCCCCAGGTGTACTGTCACTCACTGCAAAGCCAGTGGCTCCTTGCTTCCCCACTGCTGCACACAACACCGTCTCAGGTTCACGCCTCACGCTCCTGAATTCCCAGCTGTAAAATGTTAGGTCGCTCCAGGCTCTGGATTTTGGCCTGGCGCGTATTAAATGAGCCCGGTTTCACGTCGTCAAGCGTGGGGCTACCGGCCTGCTACACATGAGATAGCTTAAGGCGTTTCACTTAGTGGCCTGCTAACCCACACTAGTGACTGGACTGTATATGTGCAGATTACAAAGCTCAGCATGACTGACTACGTACTACATATTACCCAGCCTGAGGTGCTTTGTCACATGACCACTGTGCATTGAATATTTCTACATTCGTAGACCTTGTTTTGCTTTTGCTCCTTTGACTTTTTGTCTTCCCACTGGACTCTCTTGTGTCTTTCTCCGTTCTGTGTTGCAGCACGAGGGCAGCGTTTGAGACAAAGCTCCAGAAGAGCAGCAGGACGACAGATTTCCGCATCCCACCTTCAATATGCACCATGTTCAATGTGATGGTGGATGCCAAGAACCACTCTGCCAAGCTGTGTGCCATGGAGATGGGCCAAGAGGTACTGTACAGCTGCCAGCAGCTTCACTGAAACACAGCCCACTTCAGGAAAATTGTTGACTGTTTTAAATATCTGCAGTGTTTACTCTGCACAGACATTGAAATTAAAGTACAGCGAGGACGACGGTCACGTTTCTTGTTTCTTTCTCCAGAAACAGTACCATTCCAAAATCGACAATCTCATCGAAGAAACTGTTAAAGAGATGATATCTCTTTTGGTGGCAAAGGTACTTGTCAAAAACTGAGTCAGGTGATCGATCAAGAAATTTTAACATGTCATAAAGCAGAAAGTGCTGTAGAGGTCATTATCCAAAGAGAGAGAAAAAACTCTAAAATCCAGTTTTTAAAAAAAAAAAAAAAAAATTTGTTGAGCTGCTCTAAGAAGAGCATCAAACCTTTCAGGAAATTTATAAATGCATTCATGCATGAAGAAATGATGAACATAGTTGTGAGAATATAAATATATGCAAGCATGTCTTTCCCATCAGATGTTTAAATGCCCATTTTTTGTTCCTCTGCTTTAGCAAGTGATGCTTTTTGTTTACTTCACCCTACAGTTTGTAGTCATTCTGGAGAGCGTTCTGGCCAAGCTGTCGAGATACGACGAGGGCACACTCTTTTCCTCCTTCCTATCTTTCACAGTAAGTCAGCACGACCCTAAACTGCACACATATCTAAATGGGAATAAATCAAACCCACTGTAAATCTCGTGAAGTTGCTAGGAGGACTTGTGCTGTGTGTAGATCAACACAGGTCCCTGTTATGTGAGGTGCAGAGGAGCACAATGACAATATGAAGTTTACAAAACTTAACAATCAGACTATATTAATTTTGGAGCAGTTATGAAGTATTACAGCACAAAAAGCATGAAAGAGATTACATTTCTTGTAGGAATTACAAGCAGTAAAAAAAACTGGAAACGGTATAAGAATATCGAGAATAAGACGATCCTTTTCTTACTCATTAAATTTGAGTATGTTAAGGAAAGTTGTTAAAATTGCCTTTGTCGTTACATAATTTAATCTTTTCTTCTATTTTTTTTCTGGCCGAAGGTGAAAGCAGCTTCAAAGTATGTGGACGTTCCCGTAAGTGAAAATACAGTTAATGTCCACCTGCCACTTGTGCACCCCACTATATGGCTGCAGTCGCTTCTCCCTCTAGCACACGGGGGACAAGACCACCCCTTCTCAAGTTCCTTGTAACTCCCGTAAAACCTCTCGCTGTTTAGCACAAAGGAACATGCACTTTGGAGGAACATACATATTTTGAAAGGAACAATGAGATGGATTGTTTCCTTCCATGTGAAGCTAAATGAGCAGCGATCACTATCCTATGTATAAAACAGGATGCAGTGAGAATAACTGATTTTACTGCTGAAAGACTCAGCTACTGTGGCAGTTGACGGCCTAGGCTGGTTCAGCAGTACAAATTGCTAGTCAGTCAGATGGTTTGTCATGTACTGTCCTGGTTTCTGACATCTTATTAGAAAGGAAAAGCTGTGTGTCATGGACCATATGCAGCACTGCATGCAGACTGCTCTCACTGCATCCCATGGCTGCTGACACGCTGCTCTGCTCCTCTCTCGTGCCGCCCGTATCTTTTAGAAGCCTGGGATGGACGTGGCAGACGCCTATGTGACCTTCGTGCGCCACTCACAGGACATTCTGCGAGAAAAGGTCAATGAGGAGGTGTACATAGAAAGGTTATTTGATGTAAGTAGGATGCCTGCTCCTCCTGCACAAGGAGGAGACCCTCCAAAATGTGACAAAACGGCAGGCAGAGAGGGATAAGTCACATTTTGAGCTACATCACAAAGGAGCCCCATAGCTCACTAGGACTCCTTCTTTCTGTCTACGGCTCTCTCTCCGTCTGTCTCCCTCTCTGTGCTTCACTACTGGTCTGTTTGTTCCCCTGTACTCCACTTTACTCTGAATCGGTATTTACCACGGTTTCTTCAAATCTCTCTGTTTCTGGCGGTTACTGCTTCCTCAAAATGCACCCAAAAACCGTTCTTGGCAGGGTTTCAGCTACCTGAAGCTCAATTAGAGATTAAATGAACACATTTTAATCAGAAGGTAAGAGAAGGTCTTCACATAAATTGTGCAGCTCCTGCGCAGCTGGCTGCCAGATGGTGGATGCGCCGAAGCTCTATTTCGGGCTCCTCCGATGGTTTGGGAACATCTCTGGGTGCACTTTGAGGAGAACTTTCTTAAACAGTGTTCTTTCTCCAAAGAAGTTGTACAGACATGAATTTGTGTAAAGGCAGCATACAAATGTTAGCGCATTCAAGCATAAAAACCTAAACTTTTCGTAGTCTTTTTCACTTGAAGACTTTGAAACAAAACTAAACCTACTTCTGAAGTTATAAGATTAATATTACACATTTATTCAGATGCATATGACAGCTTTGTAAGTGTCAGTGCTAAGTGCATTTAGTTTTTAGCATGTAGTAACACCTGCCCAACTTCAAACACCTCCAGTGTCCACAATGGGATAATTAATACGCTTTGATATTTTGTGTTAATTTGATACATAACACATTTTCTCTCACAGGAAACAGTGACGCTTGGATACTTTGATTTTTTTAAAGAAAATCACATCCTGAAAAAGTTGCAAAACTTTGTCCAGACCCAGTATATCAGAGACTTTCGAAGTATCACAGTGACCTTTGTCCGACCTTTCTAAAGACTTTGATATATAATATGCAAAAATCTCTTTGAATGATCTAGCTAATTTATTTAAAATGAACAAGGCCCTACAGGGAAATTATTATTATTAATAATAATAATAATAATAATAATAATAATAATAATCATCACAGTTTGGTGTTAATAACAAGGCTCGGAGGAAGGGTGAGGAGAGAGCACTGTGTTAAGAAAACAGCTATGACCCTCAGCTGGGCCGCAGCCCCCCCATGATGCATGTTAACTGTGGAGTACAGCTCTTTCTTTTCTGTATGCTGTCCAGTCAAATGCTGGCTGTTCCATTGTTCTTGTCAGCTGCCCAGGAATAACGTTTTTATTTCAGATGTGTTGTTCCTCTATTGCTTCTCCCCAGTAAGACCCGGTGCTGTTCTGTTAAGCGCTTGGAGGACATTACTTTAGGGACAACTTGTTTCTATCGCAATCTTGACGTCTGTGTGCCCCATGTTTGTTTTCCAGCTCTGGTCTGTCTGGAGTAGAAATCCCCGTTGTCTGCTTTTATGTTGATGAAAAGGCACGTGGTTCTTCATTCATCTACTGCCATTGTCACATCTGTCAGCTACCATAGCCCTTTTGTTTTGTGTGCACACGGCATATCTTCTGTCAGCTTCCCTTTCTTTCTCCCTTTCCCATTCCAGCCTTAGGCCTCAGATCTATTCTTAATTCCCTTTCTTATTTTTTCCTTTCCAAACTCCCCTCTCTTCACCCTCAGAAGGTCAAAATGGAACTTATCTCTCATGTCGAGCTGTTTTATCTCATTATGTTGACTGGCATGATTTGGAGTCAAATAATCTCGCTGTGTACATCTACTAGCATGACCACCTCCTGCAAGGCTAGCCTCCATACATGCATCCCGCTGTCCAGCATCCACTCCCAGCTGTGCATGCGGTGCCCACCCAAAGCAGCAGGGTGAAGTGGACCGGCACCGACGCGACTCGGCCCAAATCTAACCCACCGTGGAAGGTGGCCGAGGGGAGGCGAGAACCTCATCACCGAGCCTCCGCTTCTGCCTCTTCACGATGGCAAAATTGGCTTTTGTCTTCAATTATCATTCTTAGTTTCTTTATATGAAAAGTGACAAACTTCCTAACTACATCACATCATGTGCTGTTATCTTCAAACTGCGGCTGAAATGAAAACAAGCAAAACGGAAAGAAACAGCCTGGCAGACGATTGAGGTGTTGCTCGTATGCATCGCAGCTGACTAAATGAATCTTGTCTTCACAGCGAGAGTTTGAGAAAACAGCACAACTCCGTATTGCCTGCTAAAGTCATTATTTTCACTTTCTCATTTATTTCTCATTGATTTCTCCCTAGATTGTAGCTCAGTGCAAGTGCCTTGGGGGACTAGTGCATAAATACAGGCAACCTTTGAACTTGTAATGTTTTGGTGTTTGCAGCACCATACAAATTAATCAAGACATGAAGTTCTTTCTGGGTGTCGATACTGCAGAATTTCCCATAAAAGCTGACTAAACGACACACGTGCCTGTGGATCAGCAGTAATCTACTGAACTGCATTTTAAAATGTCACCCGTTTATCCTCGGCCAAACACAGCCGCGCGCAGCTGTAATCGGGACATGCTCTTGGAGGGAAGGGTTTTGCTTTCGGCTTCTCAGGATCTCCCCCAGAGGGAGGTGTATATCGAAAACATGCTTCGATCACGAACTCACAATGTGACAGCTGCCACAAACAAATGCGCAGAGGGCCTCAGTGGGTTTTTGTGGACATGCAAAAAAAACCCCCCGAGAGTCAAGACTCCCGAGGGCCTCCCGATTGCCCCCTTCCAGTCTATCTGTAGCCACATCCACTCATTTGGCATTTGAAGTTACACTTCCTTTCACACACAGCATCTGACCCCCCAGGCAGCGAACACGAACTGAAGCGGGAATCTGGCATGATGCGGGGCTCAGAGGTCGCTCGTGTCGAAGGTCTCAGGTGTGAATTTCTATGGTAATGAATTTTCATAGACGTCGGTAGACGTCGGCCCGTGAGCAGTAAAGCACAGGATGATTGATAAAGAACAAGCTGAGCAGCCAGCAGGTAGGATTACTGCATCCCTTTGTCCTAAGTGTATGTTGTCTTGTGGTGTAAATAAGACTTAATCGCTCTAGCGGTCGCCTGGGGCCATTGCCACCAGTGCGTCTATCCAGAGTCAAGTCCCTCCTCCGCCCGCTTCCAGACACAGTGAAGTGCTGCACCCTTTGACTGAAAGAGTTGACAGTATGTTTGATCTCATTTCAGATTCCATTACATCTCCCCTCCACTGCCTCTCCCACAACGCTGGGTAGCAGTTAACCTGAACATTTCAGTCCAGCATGTTTCATGTACAGTATGTGTTAACGTGAACCTTTCAGACTTGTCTGTCAAAATTGAACAGCGTGAACAAAATGCTTTTTGTTTATACGCCAGTTTTACTTTTTTGCTAGAGAGAATAACAAACGTCTGTCACAATATTCAAATATGCCCCAAAGGGGCTGAGAACATTGTAACAGACAAAATGATGAATAGTATAAGAAAAAATGTAAAGGGTGGTCATTTTGGAGGTAAGCTGTCCCTTTAGAGGGGGCCGTGTCAGTGGCGGACACACTCCTGCTACGCCGCCGTCTACTAATTGACGTGCATTTTGCAGTGGCTGTTGTTTGGTGTCGGACAAGGGTATGTGGAACAAACAGACGGCGGTGGATGTGTGTTCCTCTTTCTCACACTCCTCACATCTCACGTTCTTAGCCGTGCTGTGCTGGGCTGCGTGAATGGAGGGGCGTACGTGTTGGTCGCTGCAGGCGAGCTGCGGCACCAGCCAGCTCGTGTGTACTGGCTCACTAGCACTGCTCGCCTCTCTGTGTAGCTGGATGGAATTTTTTTTTTTTTTCCCATTGCGGACCTCCCAGTGGCAAAGGGGCAGGTGGCGGGACTTAGCCTGTAACTGTGGTGTTTTCCGAAGCAGGCCGAAGTCTTGAAGCACGGCTCTGGCGCGAGTCGCTGAAGAAACCCTGTTTCGGTCGCTGTGACAAGGCTTGAAATAAAAGATCAACTTCATGCTTATATGTGTCAGAAAGAACGTAACGCCTGTAAGCCTGACGTCTTGCAAGTATTCCATCCTTAATCTGTATTCTGCTCTCTGACTTGACTGAGAGGATGTCCTGAGGAATGATGAAGTCCATCAGATGAGAGCATTGCTGTCTTGGTCTCTGTTTTTTCCCTCGCTTGTTTGTGTGTCTTCTGTGTGTAAGTGTGTTCGTGTCTGTGTCTTGCTCGAGAACACTGTCTGTCTTTGTTTCAGCAATGGTACACCAGCACCATGAACCTTTTGGGAACATGGCTGACTGACCGCATGGACCTTCAGCTCCATGTCTATCAGCTTAAAATCCTCATCAGGATTGTGAAGGTAATGCTGCCGACACGGACGTGAATTTCGGGCAGTGCGGGTTAGTCTCAGGCATTCTTAGTGGAATCCGCCCTCCAGTGGGGATGATAAGTGTGAAGGTGTTTGCAGCAGATATTTACCAGCACCACGCGACTCAAGGGCTAGAGACCCGTTTTCATTAGTCTCTTCAATGAAAAGCTGAGTGAGAAAATGCAGTTGCCCTCCAGAACCACCGCTGGTGCCCACGCTGCACTTGTAGACCAACTCAGTGATTTAAACGTTAATATCAAATGCTGCATGAATTAGAAAATGTAATAAATACTAGAACAATTAAATGCAGCTAATTCCCTGCAGCTGCACCTGATCACGGTGCCTGTACTTATGCAAAATAGAAATGCAGTTCATTTACTCAGCGAGGAACAGACGAGAAATGAAAGAATCGTCTTTAAATGGCTTTTTTCTCTAATTCATGACATGCCGAATATACAAATGTGATCTTGCTCCATGTTCGCTTTTGAAGCGCCGCTGTATGAGCTTCAGTCGCAGCCCAGCGCCGTGTCTTTAAAGGCTGCGTGCCTCCTGCGGTGAATCTCACATCACAAGGTGCCCACTAAACTGCCACGTAGACCTTAAGCTACCCCTGTATGTGATATTCAAACCGAGTTCATGTGACTGGCGCGGATGTGACGATACCGCTGCCTAATGTGGATCAGCAAGGTCCTTCCTCAATTTCTCTGTTCCCCTCCTAGAAAACGTACCGGGATTTTCGGCTGCAGGGAGTGCTCGACTCCACTCTCAACAGCAAAATGTACGAAACCGTCCGCAACAGGCTCACGCTGGAGGAGGCCACGGCGTCCGTGCGGGAGGGCGGCATGCAGGGCATCTCCATGAAGGACAGCGATGAGGAAGATGAGGAGGATGACTAGAGCGCCTGTGGCTCAGCCTGAAGAATCAATGCATGTACCAACTCTTGTTATTCAGTTAGCCGCTCTAGGAACCTGTCCGCCCATGAAGGAAGTGTAACAGTAATAATTATACTAATGAAAATAATAATGATGATGATGAATTTAAAACCATTATTGACATTTTAGCTGTGTTTTAATAATGTTAGCATCTATTTTGACTCATTGATTTGTAAATTCATTCCTCTGTGTTCCAAAGCAATATGGAGTTCCATTTGTTTGACAATGTTGAGTGAGATAATAGGAATACTTGCTAGGTGTGTCCCTGTTAAATGCAAACCTATATGGCGCTTCTTTAACGTTCTTTATGTACATCAATGGTACATGTTGTGAAAATGAGCGTATGGATCCCTTCTTTGTCTTGTCCGTTTCTAAGGGGATGCCAAACAGCTTAAAACTGAAAAAAGAATCTTCTGTATTTAAGTTCCACGCAGTGTTTTCATCTTCTGAGCACCTCTGTCATTGTACCTCAGTGCTGTTGCAGTTCCAGTCCCTCTAGTCAAAGGCACACGACTGTCACGTCACCGTCACTTAATAAGACACTGTTGAGCAGCAACACAAATGAGTTGGTATCTTAGAGATGCAATATCCCTATAGCTACATTGTGATATCTTGTTGGAAATCGTTTATTTTTATGTTCAAACTAATTTACAAATTCAATTTTTTATATTTCAGTTGAAATTATAGCACTTTTACATAATCTGTTTGAAGATGAGAAAAAGAGATGCTCCTTCTCTTTCATTTATTTAGTCATCCCTGGAAATGAAGCTGTGTTTGCATCGCATATTTATTTTGTAATTTGGTGGTACAGTAAGTCCGGCAACTTTCCCCTCACTGTTGTTATGTAAATACGATGCTGTATATTGCAGTCAGCTGTAGCCGCATGCCTGGAAACCCTGTCTTCTCCGAAACCCTCGTTTTAATGTGAGTTAGCTGGTGGATTCATTTTTTGCTTTGGCTTTCTTAAGCCTACGGTTGTAATATGCAAGAGCTGTGGTCTCTCAATAAATATTGCTGTACAAAAGTGTCCTGTTTCACTCGTGCTCAGGAACGGAGTGTGTTCCACATCAGCAGTACCTGGATGCTGCTACAGGTGTGCAGTGCAGGTGTGCAGCTCCGTGGTGCCACATGTCACCAGGCCCGGGCAAGGAAACACCGTCACAGGACAAATCGGTCTGTTCCCTTCCCGTCTTCCAAAACCGATCCTGCGTGTTTTCCACTCAGGTGTGTTTCTGTTGGTCATTCCACTCCCGGGGGGGGGGGGGGATAAACAGTCGCCTTTAAAAAGAACAATTCAGTCCCAGTGACACAGCAGCGGCTCAGTAAGGGAAACAATCAATCATAAAAAGTGCAGGCAATAAAAATGATTAAAAACACAAAGCCAGTTATTTCAGCTCTGAGTCCTTTGAAAAAAACGACCCTCGGCGTGCAGTGCAGTTCAGGCAAAGCGGCGCACATTTAATAAATGAAAGGAGCGGAATCGTTAAAAACAACCACGACACTTTATTTCAGGGGTTCCTGTTCACAATGACACGTACACACTTTAAAACACAGCTCTAAAGATTTTTATTTTATCATGTCTACAAACTCTGTAAAACATCGTAAAGGACTGAGCGCGGGAAGCCCCCCGCTGCGCTCGTGCAGAGACTCTCCCCCCCCGGACCGGAAGCTCCCGCTGGAACGAAACCGGAAACGGCCAGCAGCAAGTCGCCTGCCGCTGCTTTCGTTTTCCCGGACAACGGGAAAGACAGGGGGAGAAGCCACGGCTCCACACTACGGAGAACAACTGTCCTCGGAATAAAAGCGTTGCAGGACGCGGTTCAAACCGCGTTTCCACTGCGGGCTCCAGGGCAACCGGCTTCTGCGACCTGCACAGCGCCCCTGGCGGTGAGTAGCGTCGTCAGTGAAGCGTCACGGTTGCGGCCCCCTGTTACGTTTTCGCGCTCGGCAGAAGATGTGGAAAAAGCTTTGGTTGACTCGGGTGCTGTGGGTAACTGATATTTCCAGTGGAAAACTCCTACTGTAGGTTGTGTATGAACTCTGCCGATGGAGGACTTGTTGGCAGCGCTGTGGTTGAACCTGTTGCTCTTCGGGTTGGGTCGCTTCACAAGGAAACCGTCCACTCCTGTGTGGAACCTGTTATATTAGGTTTTCTGTGTCCTACGACCATGTGTGTTCTTGGACTTCAGGTGAACTAGTTTCTTGGGGTACTTAGTGCACAGAGAGGTGCCTCTGCTGAAAACCCTAATGCAGATGCTGTGTCGGATGCCTGAGGAACCTGAGGACTCGGCCGACTTGTTTAGCAAGAAACTAGTGTCTGAAGCCGGAACTTGCCACCCACGAGGACGTCTGTATCCTCTCTCCCTTGCGGACCGTGGAGCAACGGAGATGCCAGAAGCGTTAGCTTGAGGGTATGTCCAGCCTCAGCTGGCTTCTTTGAGGACGTCCTCACTCCTCACCGTTGATGCCCACTGCACTATAACAGGGTTTCAGTGCTGACTGGTTTACCAAGGTAGTGTGTGTAACCTGGTGAGGTTTGTGGGGGTGAGTGGAAAATGACTTTTAGCACCTCCTTAGGCCATGAAAGCCATCTTGTCATGCCTTCCGTTGTAACTGATGCTCTCGACCTCTTCTCAGTGAGGCACTGAGATGATAAATTGGTGTCCGTTTAGACGATGTTCTAGTTTTTCAGGCTTCTGAACAGCACTTGCAAGCGCTGTGTTCTGTCACGTTTATTGGAAAGCAGGCAGACAGTGTGGATACCCCTGTTCCCCTCTTTCTCATCTCATACTTTGAAAGAACACAACTTGCAGCTACTGGCTGCGGAATCAGTCCTTCTCAGCAGTTTGTTAGTTTGCTCTCCTTCTAACTCCTGTGCTCCTGCGTGTTGCCCGAACCTCCGTGTTTCCGAGTCTCCCGTTTGTCACCACAGCCAAATAGCATCTGTCTGTTCCTTGTAGTACTTTGTCACTGTATGTACAGCTCCTGCATTTAAACTCACATTCATGACTCAGTTAAAAGTGACGTAATTGCTATAAAGTTAGAGCTACTAAGTGCAAGAACTTCAACAGCAACCAGAGGGTATCAGATGTAATGGACTTGAGTATGTACTGCAGTTAAAAAGTATTGTTACTGAAAAATAACATTTCTCCCATAATTTAAATATGCTCATAACGTGTGGGAACTCCCCAGTCAACCAGCGGGGTCCTCTGCGTAGTGTCTGCATCGGCTTACAATTCACTGCACTGCATTTTTTTTCAGTTACAGTACTTTCATTTTATTAGGCACATTACATGTTCATATGTTCAAAAAAGGTTTAAAGCTAAAGACCTCCCCTCACCCCTGTGTCTGAAACCCCCAGGTTATTTGCAGCTGTCAGTTTTCCCTTTGCACTGATTCACAGGCAACATAAGATGTGTTCCATTTACGGGGATTCTGAACCTCTTTTCAGACATTATTGTAAACTACCAAAATTCAAACTCTATTCTCTAAATATAATACAGGACAGAATATCATACGTAGCAGTGCATTTGTAGAAGTCCAGGAAAAAAGGTGACCGTGTGTCAGATCGTCATCCGATAGGGAAAAAGACAACATCCTACACAAATAATTTCAGACAGTGGATTTGCACAAAGTACATCAAAACCCATACTTTATTTTGTGTATAGCAATACAATTTACATATTAAATAACACTATAGTAGAATGATTCAATATAGCTTTCAACAAAACCTTCTCCCTTTAAGGAGGGGAAAAAGGAATGCATCACCCACCACCTCCAAATGGGTTACTGAGTCAAACTGAATCATTGGTTTACTTTTCTACTGCACACAGACTAACTCAGCTGCAACTGAAACGTGGGAGAAAACGATAAAGAGATGCGAAGGGCACTGTGCCAAAGTAAGGAGAAGGTGTGGTCCTTGGAATGTGGAACTTAGTCTCAAGTTGGGTTGGTGGGGGACTCCATTCCCACGTTTCACTTTAAACACAACAGAACTGCTGCAAATGTTGAAATAAACATTTTCTATGAAAATATGACTAAACGTTTATGCAGTCATGAAAGCAAAAATGTATGAAAATGGTTTTAAATGAGAAAAATATATTGGTCATATAAACACAATAACAAGGAGTATTAAACTATTTATGTATCATAATTTACTTTTTACTATCATGTATTGATTTGCAAATAAAGTTAACAGATGAAAATGATACATGTACAATTTCTCATACAAATAACCTAAGTGACAATGAATAGTTAGATCACCCCAAATTTTGGAGCATTGTGACATACTGAGTGACATTCCTGCAAGGTCACCAAGCAGAAAACAGAGGATATTTCACTTTATCATCTCTCCTTCTACCTGTTTCAAAATAATTGAGCAGAACAGGTTTCAGTTGTTAAAAAAAAGGGAAATAAAATTCCGGGTGGACATAGCTGAGGTTGTTATAAAGGCTGCACGTCTGTGGTTGGGGATATGTGCAAACTGACAATGAGTAAAAAGAATTTAAAAGGCAACTGAGAGTGTGCAAAAAGCTTGAAAGGAGACTTTATTGAATAAAACGGAATTATGAAAAGCGGGGGTGGGGAACACGAGCAAATGAAGACGTATTTAGAGCAACTGAATCACCTGGCGTTTGCCTAGCAGAAATATTCTCACCGTGTTGAGTTAACATTACGAGGTTATTACGCGGAATGTCGCCGTTACGCCGTAACGTCACTGTATGTGTTGTTAACCGGAATATTTATTTAGTTAGTGACGGAGTAGAAAACATTGCTGTAGCACAAATGAAAACCACACTGCATTAGGTTTATATCTTTGGTAAAGTTAAGTGATATTTTCATCGTTGTGTTTCCCATTACAGTAACTGTATTACCAAGGCAGTTGAATGAAGAGCGGATACTGTGTTCTTCTACGTGTGATAAAGTTACAGGCTTTTGTACAGGCAGTGACTGAGACGGAGAGAGAAAAACAAGGCTTTGTTTCACGTCACAGCAGATATACTCTGACTATAACCGACTGCGTGACTTTGCTGAAAAATCCAAGTGTACACTAAACAATGTCACCGGTACAGTCACAAATCAAAGATGAAGCCCAAAATTTAAATGTATGCATGTCACAATGCCGACCAGACTAAACCCTGTATAACAAACAACAGTCAACAAAGTCAAGCAAGGATGGAAAATACACAGAAGTATAACAAAGGGCTCCGATGAGTGGAATGAAACACAAAAGTGTCACATAGGTCCAGTGGGAATATTAGGGTTGAGAAAATAGTGGATATTGCAGCACACTGGAGGTTGTCCTTTTCGGGTCGGTGCCATCTAGCTGGCAGCATGGACCACGTTTTTGATGCGTCAGAAAAACGGAAAAGTTAAACGAAACCATGAAGCCGTCACACGGCGTTGCGCATTCTCGGTCCCGAGGATGAGCCAGCGTCACTGACCATAAGCAATGAGGGATGAGAAGCTATCCATGTACATATGCAGATATCTTAATTGTAAAAATATAAGACCCCTGTCAGAAGAAGTGGGCAAGAAACCGAGATGAGCCTAAAGTAAAATATAGATCATACGCCAAAGGATAATGAACATAAAATACAGCTGATGTAAAATATTTACCCTTTTCCATGTAGCTCTTATTCAGTAAACAGACATGGTAAACATCACTAAGTTTAATAGTTATGCAGAGTTGTCCTATAAAATCAGGAGTAACATCGGATGCGGCGAGCCATGACCCGGTAGAGCAGGATCTACGTTACGTTAAGCCTGCCGTCAACTACCTCTTCTGGAACGGTCCTTCTTAAGCCGAGCTGATGGAGGCGTTTCCAGTTGAAAATAATCAAAGGAGTGGAGTGTTTGCTGCGGGACACCAAACCGGGCCGACAGCAAGGATGTCGATCGAACCGTAACAAGGCAGTAACACTGACAGTTTAGTGCAAACAACAGAGGATGGCGTTTCATTGCAGGGAACTTAAAACCTGGTGCCGATGTTCAGTAGGATAACGTTAAGACAAAAAAAAAAATGGCCAAAAATAAATATAAAAAACTTTTTCAGTGTAAAAAAGTAACCAGGTTATTTCATTTAACCATGAGTCTGGCAAAAAAGGCCCCAAGAAAAGTCTGCCGAGTCCTTGAAGTTTTCAAATCCCCACGTTCACACGAGCGACTCCATGCTTTCTGCAGGGTCGGACTCATCCACGATCACCACGGTGCCGTTTCTGTCCGTGGACGTGGCGCCAAAGCCGTACTCCTTGGTGCTCACCAGGCTGAGCATGGCCTTGTACAGGTACTGGTACTGCTCCTGGAACACACACCATTTCAGTCAGTGCTGAATAAACAATCCTGCAGTGGAGAGAATATTTTCACATGCTGCTCTGCTGCTGAATGAGCTGACAAGGGTAACAAGTTAACGCTCTTGCTCATCACTAGATGCTTCTTTGCACTGTTAGTCACTGTCATAATTTTTCTAAATATTTTACTTTTCATGATGTGGGAAGAAGGCAAAGTTCCACTATGCAGGACAGCAAGTAAATGAAATGGAATGTCTGCAGGTGCAGGAACCTACTGAAGGTGTCCTGCAGGACCCGGCGCAGGTAAAACCGGAAAACAAAAAAAAAAAAAACACTCCAAACCAGCAAAGTAAAAGAGAAGCCTGAGCAAAAAGAGGTCAGACTGTCGGAGGAAGCAACCTCAGCCCTTCAGAGTTGTCAAAAAAAGCAGCATCAGACGGCCAGTCCAGCACCTCTTCCCCATCCCGTCAACATCTTGACTGGGTGGGCGACGGACGTGGGAAACTGGTTCTCACCTTCCTTTGAATGTCGATCTCTCACCTGTGCATCTTCACTGCGCAATTCCAGGCAGCAGCTGGAGGTACTACTTTTTTTTTTTTTCCACAGCAATTGTTACTCTCCAATGTGTCTTCTTCTGTCTTTGTTGGCTTGTTTACCTGCTTACAGAGTGCCGGTTACCAGTGGTCCACCGTCCTGCCAGTCATCATCACTGATGACGTCACAGCCGCCCTCCCAGTCAGTGGAGTTGAGGACGTCACGAGTTCCACCTGCTATCGTCTGACTTGCGGTTCGTCTTTGTTAATATTTGATTTGTTTGCCGCCTGTGTTGTGGGTACGAATTCGCGGAGGAACACGAACAGGTCAGACGGTCACGCGACTCTCACCTGCACACGTGGGTTTGTTTCTCTGTCTAAATAGGAGCAGGTGAGGAGCGAATTATCTGTGTGTTTTGCTTTGGTTTGGGCGGGTAGTGCAGGTTAGTTACAAGATGCTTCTTTCCGTCTGTGTTTATTTAAATAACTAAAACTCAGTTTCAGTTTGTTTGGTTTGGATTCGCTCACGCCCCCCCAAAAAAAAGCAGTGACGACAGTGTCGTACATGAGGTTTTTGTTCGGAAAAAACAGAATTTGTGCCGCTTTTGCTTTTTGGACGCAAACGGTTTTCCCGGTTTGTGACATCACGCAGCCCCCCTGTGGGGCGCGTCTGGCTTTCCCGCAGTCGCTGCTGTATCTTTCAGCTTTGACGACATGAAGGGATGTTTACAGGCGACGCGGACGGCCGCCGGTCTCTCCTGTGTCGAGATGTTCCTCGCTGCTCTAGTCGGCGACTGTCAGACGGCTCACCTCCACCTGCTCGCTGCTTTTCCCGCTCACGTGGTCCAGGAGAAGGTGAGGGGAGTGCAGTTGATTTCACGCCTCGGCTCTCGCTGAGCAAAGAAACCAACGGTGCAGAAGTTGTATCTCAACGCCGTCTTTAACACTGGTTTTGCACAAAGTACCACAGTGTCTTCACAGGCTGTTAGAAAGTTGCTGGACTGGGTTGAGTGACTGTGGGGCCCTCAGCCCCTCTCTGTGTAGATGGAAGCGCAGCGTCTCTGACTGCAGGCACTGATGCAGCATGTGAGGACGTGGAGAAGCTGCCCGGTTGACAGGATGGGTGTCTAACGGGATCCTGCTGAGCAGACAGGTGGTTTTTGTTCTGGTGCTGTCTGACCAGTCTCACTGGGGTGTGCGGGGTGGCCTGCGTCCCTCGCTGCTGGTACAGGGTTAGCATCCTCCTGGGTGATGATCAGGCAGGTGGTTAGAGAGGTTCTGGATTATGCCATTTTCAGTTAGATTTGGCACAGATTCTCCCTGATGGTTTTTGTGCTGCTGTCCTTACATCTGCACAGTCAGCAAAAATAGGTGATGTAGTTGGTTTATCTGACTGTTTCCCTTCACTGGCGTTTATGGAAGGCAAATTAGATTCTTCCTCCTCCTCCTGTTTAAACTGGGGGTAGATGCAAGTGCTGTGCTGCTCCCGGAGGATTGACCGCCCTGCATGCTCCTTCTCCTGTAAATCTGCTAAGTGCTGGCATTGCGATACTCTGAGGTTTATATGGGGTCAGGTTGTCTTCCTGTGGTGACGGTCATACAGACCATAACCTGTTAATGCTCCTTTTCCAGATGTATGACCAGAGCCAGGGCCTCATGTGTTGGGCCCTGGTTATTGGACATTACCAGTTGGAGACAAAGCAGAAGAAAGGAGCAGAGTGTTGAGAGTGGACTGCTGTGTTCTGTTCTCAGTCCAGTGTGAGTATTTAGGCACATAAACGTCACAGTTGGAGGGTTATTCTTGTGGGTGAGGGTGTCCTCCTGGTCAGTGGAATTGAGGGCATCAATCTGCTGCGGTCTGACTTGGGTTTGTCTCCGTTAATATTTGATTTGTTTGTTGCGTTTCCCTGGTCCAGTTTGTCGGCTGTGCGGAGGACCGCGATGCGGGGAACGTGAACAGGTAAGACCGTCGTGCGACTCTCACCTGCACACGTGGGTTTGTTTCTCTGTATAAACCTCAGCAGAGTGAGTTATGTGTTTTGGTTTGGGCAGGTTAGTTATTTAAATACAGACTGAAAAACTAACTTGCAGTCTGGCGGCTGGTTTGTTTGGTTTTGATTTGTTTTCTGTAACACTGCTCACGTTTCTCTCCCCCGTGTATCTTTGTGCAGCAGTGGATAATGCAAATAGATCATATATTAAACACAAAGTCCCAGCCTTTTCCCTTCTTTCCAACCCTCGCATTCTGAACAGCTAATGTTATACTGCTGTACCTGTACACTTGCTGGTTAAGTGATGTTAATGGACTTTATTCTTGGGCAGAGGTGTGGAAATCGGGCCATAATGCTCTTTTTGCTTGGCATGTCAGCAGGAGACTTGGCAGACGAGATCATAACGTGTCCAGCAGAAGTCATCTGAGAGGAATACATCCCTCAGTATTAAGGTAAGCCCATCATTTTCCTCCACAGCACAGACGAAGCATTCAGTTCTCAGAGCTATTCACACGTGTTGAGTTTTATTTCCATAGCTGCTACAGAGGACAATCGTTTTTTTCAGTTCAAAACTGATAGTATTCAGTCATACAGCTTTCATGATGTTCATGTGTCCAGACAGGCACCAGAATCATCTGAAGGTAACTGATGCAGTGATTAATGAGCCAATGTCTCCTTTATCTAATACATCCCTAACAACCTTTCCTGGCAGCTTCTGTTTCTTGTCTTCTCCCTTTCTAAGCACGTTGTGGAGTAGGGAAGCAAACAGCAGGATAATGCTTGGAAAGGAACATGTTCACTTTTGTCACTTGGTAACAAAATCACTTTTCTCAGACAGTTTAGCTTCCTTTGGAGTCTCACTGAGGTGTTACTGCTCTAGGCGTCACGCTGCGGGTGCAGCTCTGTTTACACACCTGCATGTCTCCGTTTGCTATTTTAACTTAACCAGCCATCAAAGAAGAAACTTCACTTGTGAAATGTAATTTATGTGTTTGTGTCCCAGAGGTGCTGCTGTTGTTAGTGAAACCTTAGTGAGATCTATTGCTGCCGGTGGGGACGCTGTAAATGTTCTCTGTAACACTACAATGCAGTTAGGTTACACAAGTGATGGAAATGAAAAGCTGATCCTGCAACAGTGTAAGATTACTTACAAGGTCTGTGAAAACTCCAGGTCTCATGAGGTTGATCATTTTAGCCACCTGGTAAACATCGACGGCATTCTCACTCTCCAGCTGCTGGGACAGGGTGCTGAGGGCGCAGAGCATCCCGGCAGAAACGGCCCCAAACCTGCACAGCCCCACCAGCAGGTTAGTGGTTTCTCCCCAAAAATGATTAAAACCCAACAGCATTGATTTAAAAAGCCATAACTATGTGTATGCAGAATGTGCGGTAAATGTATGCAATAAACCCTGCATGTTCAGATGCAGATGAGCCGAGTGGGTGGGGAGGGACTTACTCGTCGTGCACTATGGTCGGTCCATCTCGACTCATGGCCTCTTCCTTGATGACGTTGATCAGTTCGAAGGTGCTGCTGATGGGAGCGTCTGGGTTGGGCCATTTAGGGCACTGAAAGTGTCTCACCTCCAGCACATAGTCATCCTGGAGAGAATTGCTCACGTTACAAAACGCGGCTCCCTGACAAGAGCACAGCGCAAACAGAGGTGTTCGACATACCTGTGTGGCTTCCAGGATGAAGTCATGGATGACGATCTGCTCCTCGCTGGAGAGGCATAGCCTGTCCTTGCTGATGAGCGTGACGGTAAAGGCCTCGCAGTTCATCGCTTCCTCCCGACTGGGCCAGTACACAAACTCATCCTCGGCCTGGGAGAGAGCACCAGAACTCAGCCCTCTGCTGCGTCGGCTTGCTGATAGGAAATCAATAGCACCGCGAGAAAACCACCGCGCCGCTAAACGCTACCAGTGGAGTGGTTATAAGTCTGCGTTAAAAACTGAGTAGAGCAGAGCGAAAAAACCCTGACTCGCTCAGCAGCAGCCGTGAAAGGTAACTTAGGCGATTCTGCACTCACCAAGCCCTGGTTGTCAGGAAGCATGACGATGATCTGTGCGTTGTGATCCCAGATCATCCGCCAGAAGTCCCTGGTTGTATGTGGCAGGGGATGCTGGGTAATAATGAACTCGTTGCTCCTGAAGTAGCCCTGTGTGGTAAAACCACCAACAGGATAAGGAACCCTGCAGCTCCGCTGGGTCGAGCGTGGCGACGCCAAGCACTGCACGAAGGACGGTCCTACCATTATGTACGAGGCATTGATGTAATCGCTGCCTTTCGTTCCAGGAAGCGGAGCCAGGGCCACTCTTGCTCGCTCCGCTGGGTGGGGAGAGACAACGTGCCAGTTATGGTTCAGCCACATCACACCTTTGAAAATAGACTTGCGTGAAGGATCAGAGCAGTAGATAAAGGAAGAGGAAGGGAGGCACTCACAGGGCACCACTGAGGAGTTGCGGTTCTTCTCCTTGTTGCAGTCCTTCTGGGCGCTGAAGCACTGCACATAGTGGCTGTTGCATTGTGTCACCAGCTGCAGGGGTGACACGGGGAGTCATTCCCTGCTGTGACAAACCACCCCCAAGCTTACAGACTGATGTCAACCCTCCATTTTGTTCTCTCTCCACTGAGCTGAACATGAGCTGTAGAACAAGCAGGACTGAATTTTGCAGGGAAGTGTCATCCCAGTTTGGGACTCAGTGGGCTGTGGGGGGGCTCACAGTGCTGAAAGACAAAACTGTTGTGCAAAAGTCTTACATGTCATATGTACCAATGTATACAAGTAGAAATGTTTCACACAGTGAGAATGCAGGGAGCGTGAGGTAAGTCAGGAGGGAGAGGTGCTGTGTTTCATCTGTATCCAGAAAACATTTGTTGCATATTTTCCCCACTCATCCCCCCCCAGGCAACTACACTGTGGATCTCCTGTAAAACAAGCTGTGTTGAATCAGTGCTGCTTAGTAGTTTTAACAGCGGCTGTTTCATCATCAGTCTGTCAAAGGAGCTGAGTGTGTTATTCCAAGTCTTCTACCATCTGAGGGTGTGTGTGTGTGTGTGTGTGTGTGCGCGCGCACAGTATGTTTTTCACAAGCACAGTGGTCGTCTCCGGCCTCTGAGGCCACAGATTGTAGGAGTCATTCAAGTTGTTAGTAGTATGACTGTCCTCAGCCCTGTGTGAGACTGTGTGCTGAGGGGCACCGTGCTCTCCTCAGACTGTAGGTGTGCGATAAGATGTCGGTGATTAAATCAACAGCATCTCTCACCTGCAGCGTGGAACACAGCTAAGCGGAGGCAGGGACCTGTGCAGGAGCGGCATCACAACCCACCCATCAACCTGCCACGCGCAGTTGAACATCCAAAAGAAGGCAGAGACAAGGGGAGCATGCTGGGAGGAGACCGCCGGCCCCACACCTTAAACTGCTTCTCCAAGCGTGTCCTGCCCCCTGGGCCTGGCGTCAGGATACTGTTGACGTAGCTGTGCAGCTGTGAAACTCGCACCTCCGTCTCTCTGCCCAGAATCGCTTCCAGCAAGGCATCGTGGATGAAGATGTACTGCTCCTGCGTGGGGGAGGCAGCAGGTCTGTGAGGGGAACCCGGGGCTGTCCGCCGAGGCACCAGCAGAGGTGAGTCACAGTACACCGGCTGCTGCTGCTTTCGCAGGTAGCTCTCAAGAGAGGGAAAAGCTCATCGCCTGCTCTGTGAAACATGACAGGACTACACACTTCTCAACTGCCCCACCTTTACTTCGCCCACATGTAGCTACCTAAGAGCCTGGAACAGGACACGGGGCCATCCTGGGACACGACTTCCTGCTGTACGGAGCAGCATCAAGAGCCATGCAGACAGAGCTACCCGGGTGAGAAGTTACCTCTGTTTGGACCAGATAGTTGCGCTGTGTGCGGATCTGTTTGAGGAACGGCAGCACGCTGACCACTCCTTTCTCCTTTATCTGCTGCAGCATGCTGTCAATGACGATGTAGGTTCCAGTCCTGCCCACGCCGGCGCTGCAGGACAAACGGTTTTACAGTGGACGGCAAGTCGCAGAGCTGATGAGTAATGCTGGGCGAAATGCAGGATCACTGGACCCATGTCTGCAGGTCTAGATTATCACTACAGTAGGTTTGCCTCAGTAGGGCCCCCAACCTACATCACGCTACCCTGCAATTGGTACCTGCAGTGCACCACCACGGGGCCCATGTCCGACGTGTGGGCTGCTGAGGACCTGCTGATGAAGGTGAGGACGGGCAGGGTGTACTCAGGCACTCCCATGTCAGGCCACTGTGTGTAGTGGTACTGAACCACTGTGCGCTCGTTCTGCCGGCCCCTCTGCGCTCCCTTCTGGCCCTGCGACGAGAGCGAGTGCAACGTGAGGAATCGGTGCCTGTGAGGCCAGTTGAGTAGGAGATGGACAGATTTCTATCAGTATTACATGGTCTTTGAGGGTTTCTCTACTACGACTTCCCTTTTTTGTACTTTTTATGTACTTCTATGCTTTTATGGCCTCAACAGAAACACTCTAGTGTATTAACAGGTCTCTCTCTCACTCACACACACACACACACACACACACACACACCAAAGTTTTCAGCCAGAAAAACACATGGTTCAGTCAGTAACTTCTATGCTGTCATATGCTGCTGCTAAATGACATTACTTGTACTTTTTAATCACAGCAGCATCACTCTATGGCCAGTGTGAGAACTTACTGACTGAACCATCTGAGTAACATCTTAGTTGGCATCAATGATGGTCTACAAGCACCTTCTTAACTTTGGTGTTTCGGAGAAGGAACCGCCGCAGGGTGTAGCAGGCGTGGACCTCGGTGCTCTTCAGTGTCACCACGATGCTTCCATACTCCTCGCTGTTCTCCATGGGCCAGTACTGGTCACACTTCCTCTGAGGAACAGGCACAACACAACCGCAGCTGACAGGTTGCGCGTGGAGGCAGTCGTAGAGCAGGCTCAGCAGTTTCTTCAGCTGTGGTGTGTTCTGTAAGCTGCTCTCTGAGAGACTAAATATTGTAAACCCCAGGAATGAAGATGGTGCCCACTTACCCTGCCTTTCTCCACAAGGTTTGTAATCATTACAATGATGCCCACGTTCTGCTCCCAGATCATCCTCCAGAAGTCTTCAAAGGTGGACTTCAGGGGCCCCTGGGCAGCGATGTAGGCCTTTGGCTTGTTGTAGCCCTGACAGGCATGCAGACAACCGAGAGTCGGGCACAGAAGCAGAGTCCAGCAAACAAGCATAGAAGAAGACAGACATGAGAGAGACAGGCGTGGAGGGAAAGAGGGACAGATGCAGAAAGACGGTGAGAGACTAGGAAAGTAACTTACATCTACATAGTTGGCATTGATGTAGTCACTGTGTTTGGAGTCTTTCCCAGCTAAAGCCCGCAGCTTCACCCTGCTGTGATCATCTTCACAGAAACAGAAGGGCAGGAGAAAGCGAGTCACAAGAGTCAGTCAGCGGCAAAACTAGCCATCAAAAAGACACCTAGATGAAGGTGGGTCGGCGAGGTGGGACACACGAGGACTCACAGGCAACGATGTTGATGTATCTGTTCTTGTGCTTGTTGTCAGGGTGGTTGGAGTGCTCTGCTGTCATCTTCATGTCAGCTGTGCAGTGCTGGACCACCTGGGGGAAGAGAAGGGGTAGGTGAGGAACACGGCAGGCTGTTCCTGGGCTCTCCTGGCGCAGTGCAAACAATGACTCGCTCAGCCAGACCCCACTCCGGCTGGCACATGGCACACAGGCGTGTTGGGGGTAAGCAAGCAACCTGATATATCCCCAGTCTCTTGCACCCACACCATTGTGTATGACGCTGAAGCCGATGGTCAAGTGCAAATTTATTGATTCACAGCGTTTTTATCTTGGCCTTAATACTTCATTTTTTTATCCACTTAATGGCCCTCGATTTCGGTCTTGCTTGGGACCCTTTACTGACTGTGTATGAAAGTGAATGTATTTTGTCAGTCCACCGTATAAGTTGGCAGATGATTGTAGATTAGTGTGGGACATGTACCGTTGTAAGCTTGACACAGACGAAGGTGTCATTGTAAGACAACATAACTCTCATAGGTCCTTCATTGTTTATATGTAGAACTCAACACCATTTTCATGTTAGTGTCCCTGCTGTCTTTAGAGCTCTCTAGAGGGCCAAGGACCATCCCACGTGCGCCCGTCCTGGAGGGAACTGGTCTGGCCTGTGTGAAGCTGAGAAGCAGCCAGTAGAGTTCCCCATCTGTCCACTGGAACCAAAAGACTGAACGGCTGCAAAACGATGCTGGGACCTGCGGGGAACTGGACGGGATCGACAGCCTGGACCTGGTCATTGGTTAATGGAGAAAATGACCAGTGACATAACGCTTAAGCGTTTCCACAGCAAATGACTAATTCACCAACAGGCCTTTGTTGTTCTTATGAGAACGGCTGCCGGTCGATTTGTCGACATCTGTAAGCGCACACCACTACCCCATAAACAATAGAGGACAAAGTCCTCGCCTGAGGGCAATCAGCTCCTGTATGATCGTAACAGAGACACAGCTGTGATCAATGCCATCGCCCACAGGACTCATACATTATTTATTCTCCTGCTCTGCTTTGATAACCCCAATTACAGCTGGCTCTCTAGAGATAAATATTTGTTATGCGCATTAATCTGGTTGGTGTGACTCAGTGTTCCGGCCAAAGTAAACAGCCAGGAAAAGAGTCTAAATGATCGTCGGAATGGCCTGCTTTCTCAGCCATCTGCTCCTCCATTAGCAGGAAGCTGCACGTGCTCTAGGTGTCCACACGTGCACGCACCCCTCGCATTTACACGCTTTCTGGATGATCGTAACATTTTGAAGTGGGTCTGCGGGGCTTTGGGAAGGGAAACCTGCACTACTGTTCGTGCTTCAGACTCCCTGTGCGATGCACATGTC
Organism: Arapaima gigas; assembly: GCA_900497675.1. Classification (NCBI taxonomy): domain Eukaryota; kingdom Metazoa; phylum Chordata; class Actinopteri; order Osteoglossiformes; family Osteoglossidae; genus Arapaima; species Arapaima gigas. The sequence goes on from UFQX01000033.1 coordinate 1,935,506, forward strand.
CTCACATCAACATTCTGCATTAATGCCCTGAGCAGACTGGACAGAAAAGACGACAGGGACCTCACCTCAAACTCTTCTGAGAAGCCATGCTGGTTATTTGAGTACAGCTCCATCACGTGTTTGACAAACTGCTTGACTGGAAGGGCGTCCATGTCATCTGGAAAAAGGAAACGCACAAACAAATGTCAGGCATCTGGTGAGTCTTCTCCATGATGTTGAACATTTCTAAATGACAAATGTAACCATGAATAATTCATGGAGTCTGAAACTCAGGTGAAGAAGATACCCAAATTATGTTCTTGAGGAACTGCATTACTCACCAGTCTGTCAGCTGTTTTGCCACTTATCCTAAACATGTCACGGTAAGGGGAGTGTCATCCAACAAAGGATGACTTTTGGCAGAACAGAGGTCAATGGCCATCAGAAATGACAGTCAGATAGTTTTTCACAACCATAGTCCTACAAGTGATGATTCAGCACCTTGAATCCTATGCATAAAAATATAGCGAGACAAAGGTTTCCTTTCTGAAGAACTGGAGTTCTCCATGTTTCTCTGTTAGGTGTCCTGAACACTGCTTCACCAGAGCACGATCATTTTGCTGTGTGTATCGCGCTAGTTCAACTGCCTTAAAGTGTTTGGCGGACATTTTACGTGTGTAGAGAGCCAACAGCACAGAGAACGTCCACCAGCCCCGGCCGCACAGCACTAAACTGCTTGCAAACAGGACAAGAAGCCCAGCGTCCACAGGGGTGTTTAAGAGGAGATCAGGGAGGGATTGGAGGTACAATTAGCTCACCCAGCAGCAGCTCTGTCACATGTGGTGATCAGAACACACAGCTCATCTCAGTGTCACAGCACAGGCTGCAGGCCGCTCCAGAGTCACATGGGGGGCACATACACATGGACATGCAACTATGTAAAAACAAACAACCCCCCCACCCTCATACTTAAATGCAAGAACAAACAGGTCGCAGACGGACAAGCTGGACATGCTTGAGCCCACAGACAGACAAATAGGGTCAACGTTGCAGACAGGCTATCACTCAAGCAACCGGTGCCGAATGCAAACCTCTCCCTCCCAGCAGCTTCATGTACACGTTCAGCCTCAGCTATCATCTCTCTCAATTCCATTCAAGTTTCTCCTCCTTTGCACTCCAGTGACATTCCTGCTCTCAGAAACCCAACAGAACAACCAACTACTTATTTCCTCCACTCGTATTACTTATAGAGAGTAAAACCCGTCTGGATTCTGGAGTAACGATGAAAAAGCATCAATTCAACAATGTAGTCAAGAACAAAACATAATTAGAGTCAATATAAGGCAGCAAATTCCAGTTCAACTTTCCAGCCAGTGTTTACACAGCGTTGAAGTCACACCCTAAATGATCTTCAGACCAGAACCGCAGCCGTTTTACAGAAGCCAGTCTTGCCGTCACTCCGCTTTCTGCCATGACAAGAAAGGTGCACTTCATTTCTGGCACATACAACCCACACTGAACAGCACCATCCTGCCAAACCTGCAGCTTCCCGCTGAGGCAGGAAGGATGCATCTGACCAGAAAGCAGAAGAAGCCAGACAGTCTGCAACAGGAGCTCAGGGGTGGTTTGCCAGTCCAGCATCCGGCCATCACCGGCTCTACCCCCAGCAGGCAACCTGCGAATGTAATAATCACTCCAGGCTCCGAGTCCTCCACACACTCTCAACACTTCTCCTACATTAGAAAACCAGTGTTGCTGTCAGCACGTTTCTCAACGTCTGTCAACTGGAAGCCCTGAGGTAATAACTCAGCAGGGTTCAAATCCCTGAAAGTGTCCACAGCATGGAGGCCATTCAGTCTTGCTACCAAAAGCAAGGACTTGACAAAGACGGCGGAAAGAGCCGCTTGGATGAAACCTGGTGCCCAGGCCTCAGTGTGATTGCGAGTGACGGTGAACATGCAGAGAGGCCTCGGACGACCGTTGCTCTCGTGTAGTCAGAGCACGAGTAAAAAGACGGCAGGGCTTGAGTCTATCCTGTTCACTGCAGCTTTATGGCAGGTCGTGGGTTCCCTCTTCCTCTTTACAACACTTGTCCATCTCCTCCTCTCTGCTTGTCTCCGTGGGAGTTCGGGGACAGATCAGTTAGCTGATGGATGACTCCGTTTGCAGGGCTTATGTCCGTTTCATGTCCTTATCCATTCCGTACTCGAGGAGCCGTGTTTGATGAGGGGCCATAAAACCTCACATGGGGGGTCAATAATGACAGATGTTTCATTTAACTAAAGTATCTCCCTGCCACGTAGCAGACAATTACCAACAAATCCCATCTTCCACAGTGAGAGACTCCTTATGGACTGCACGACAGGTTTCATGTCCACGAAAACAGTGTTAAGTAGGAAATGTAAATAGTGACGACAACAAACATTGTTTGACTTAATGTCTCAAACAACCCATCCCTGGTGTTGAATAATTAACCTGCAGTTCTTTACATTCGTCAATTAATATATAAAGCAAATCATTTTCGACAGACGGGCGAGACTAGAGTTTATAAATTGACAAATGTAAGGAAGTGCAGGCCAATGAGGAGGATATGAACGCGAGCAGGAGACCGCGTGTGGTGGTCAGAGGCAGCGCGACTCGGCGGTGCGGGAGAAGCTCACCCAGGATGGTGATGACAGGAGTGCTTTCGAGGGCCACCACACGGGGGGAGCTGTTGTCTTCCACATAGAAGTGGGCGGTCTGGAAAAACCTCCTGAGAAAGAGCAGAGAGGAAAGACGGGGACTTTTCATCACATGATGTCTTCATTACATTGCAGAGTGTGAACTTCCCACTTTGTCAGCAAGTACAAAATTACTGCAATGCAACATCTTCACCCTACATACATTCCAACAGTCAGACTGACAGATGATGCATCACACTGCATAGTTAAAAACAAACTTTAGGGATAGGAAAGTACTATTTTGCAGGAAAATCATTCAGAAACGGCCCATCTGTCGCCCAGGAAAACGACGACACTGACAGCGCAGCTACGGCAGAAGTGTCCCCTGGACCACCACAGAAGACTGAGCTCAAGCCTCATGCCAGGTTGTCTGGACACGGGACGCCGCCACCCCCCCTGCCTCCGCCCTACCTGTACTTGAAGCAAAGCAGAGAGCAGAGGTGGCTCATCATGGGCAAGAGGGAGCAGGATTGAGGGACGGACAGGGGAGCCTACACGATGCTACGACGGAGGAGGGGTAAGAGGAGGGGTAAGAGGTGGGCTGAGGGGTGGGCCCGCTTGCCGAAGACCTGCTGTGGGACAGATCAAGACCCCCTCCAGCTGCCACTGCCGATTCTGGTGAGGAGGAGGAGGGGTCTCCGTGGAGGCAGGGCAAACATGGTCTGGAAAGCATCAGCATAGAGCAGCATTCACACTTCCCTGCACCTGCTCCCGCTCGCTCCTTCACACACGCGCACTCCTTTGTTCCCTTTCAGAGCACCCTGCAGAAACACACTCTTTCCCGGCTCTCGCAGGACTGCTTCTGTATTCGTTTCCACAGCCCAACACCGCCAGACTGACGTCCCACAACGTCCCAGAAACAAGTCCTTCAGCTGCGCGAACAGCAAGCTGTGTCCGAACACGTCCACGAGTGGCGTCCTCCTCATAGACCACTGAACACGACTCAGATTCACTTCTCTACAAGACGAAACGAAGCACCGCAAAGTTCAACACGAAAGCCTGCTGGTGGTTCTCACCCAATTAGCTGCAGTGTCCCGCTGGCCCATTCAGGAAGCTGCGGTCAACATCTGTCTCATTCGGCCCGCTTTAGATCTACATTCACATCAAGGGAAGCAGAGACGCACTTGTGCACAGGGCTGTGACACTGCGCAGTCACCGTGGCCGCCCTGCCACACCACAGTAAACAAACAGCAGGCAAGGACAAAGTTCACTTTGCTGCAATGGGAAAGAAAAGGGAGCATCTGACACTGGGTTGGAACCGGTCTCACCAGCGAGACACTGGCCTGCAACCACGTTCTTCTCAAAGACCTTCATCAACAACATCTCAAACCCAAGTGCAGTCAAGCTGTCCTCAGATTCCAGCAGCAGCCTGTCTGCAGTCAATATACTCGCCTGACTTTCACAACATACAAAGCAGAACGACAGGGTTTAACGTGTGTGTGTGTGTGTGTGTGTGTGTGTGTGTGTGTGTGTGTGTGTTACCACACAGCAGACGTGGGCTTTAGACGGCTCCCTTTGTCAGCCGTCTCTGGTGCTGCACTGGGTGTGATTGCTGTCCCACCCAGAGGGGAGTGTCGCTTGGCCAACGCCCCCATTTCAAAAAAGGGGGGGGTTGCAGGTATGTCTGGTTGCCCCGCCTCTCTTCCTACTGTAGGCACCATCGCTCTTGGCCTCTCGCTTTCACAGTCCAGAGGAGAAACTCTAGCTTGGATCTGGCTGCCATGGCAACCCATCAGTGGGGGAGGGCCACGGCTTACAGATGTGCTCCAGTCCCATCAGCTGAGTCACTCGCCCATCCGTTGCCCTGTTCCTGTGAAATCACGGAGAAGCTCAGATAGAGGGACAGTTGCACAGAAGTCCTGGAAGCCATGGTCAGAACCCCACAACTGGGGTGGGGGGGGGGCCTGAAAGCCACTGCACTGCACTCACAGTATTTCCATCATTTCAGAATTTTAAAAACACTTTCGAAAAATCAGGTAGTAGAGTACATAAGACTTTTCAAAATACAAAATGCGAATACAGAGAATAACGCAGCCTGATAACATCCTCACAACAGAGGCATCTCCCTGCACACGCCTGCCGATTCCTGGATCGATCACGTGGCCATCAGTGAGGACGGGCATCGACGGCCCTGGCCGCTGAGGGGGGGTGGGGTCAGTCTGACACCCATTTCATCCCATCACTCCACTGTCAGGGTTTCAGCATTACATACTGAGGGGCAGCAGATGGTCCATCAGTTCTCCCAGCCCCCCTTCCTTCTGTGGCCACTTCTTCCCCTGGGAAGGGGGTCCAGACCAGGCCACGAGGAATGTAAACTTTGTAGAGTGGAGGATAGGGTATGGCACCCTGTGGTCCAGGGTAATGGCCAATTGTATATTGCAATAAAACCAGTGACGGGCGAAGGGGACCAAAATGGCCATTTGGTATATAAAGGAACACATAAGGTCCCCAGTTTCTAAAGATACAGGGACCATGAACTGCACACACATGCATTATTATTATCATTATTCTTCATTTAGCTGACGCTCCAAAGCGACTCTCAATGTTAGGTTTAAGCTCCCTGCACTGCTTTATCCTTTTATACAGCCAGGTATTTGTTCCTACTGTCTCTGTTCAGGTAACAACCTGGAACAAGGGCAAGACAGCAGAGTCAGGGATTTGAACCCACATTCTTCCAAATCCAAGGCAACAGCTATACGCCAGTGTGCTGCCTGCTACCCTCCAATATTACACCCCCTTTCTGCTCTTGTTCCGTCCCAAAATGGACACTGCAGTCGAGCAAATACAGACAGGAGCCATAAGGCAAGATAAGGGAAAGTGCTGCTCAGATGAACAAACAAATAAATGAAACCTGATTCCTGTCATTCTGCTCAGTTGCAGAAAGATACAGTACACACACACAGACACACACACACACACACAGTGATGAAACTAAAATAAATAAGCAAATGAATAACAAGTATATGACTACACAACAGGGGTGCAGTCAGGTGAGATGTTGGACTGCAGTCATGGAAAGGTGAGTGAGAGTTCATCTCCCTCACAGCGTAAGGATGCATCATACAGCCTGACCTCCAACTGAGCTCCTTGGGACAGCGAAACAGGACCAGTCTGCTGCTGAAGGTGCTCGACCGAGTTCCACTCACACCGTTTTTTAGCAAGGTAGAGCGTGGAAGTTGGAAGTGGCCAACCGCTGCCATCCGCCATGCATCTGCTTGGGATGTGCACAAGGGGGGAACATGCAAGCTCTGCACAGTCTGAGTTGGACTTGAACCTGCACCCAAATGCACAGCTGAAGGGCTGTAAGGCACTACCGTTGCACCAGGAGAAGCCCATCGAGCAGAAGCGCAGCAGTTGCGTTCTCATTCACTGGTAACCTGTCTACAAGCACCCATCCAGGACTAGGTGTCGGAAGCACAGGATGTGAGGTGGGGTTTCCCCAGATGGAAAGCCAGTCCACTGCAGGGCATAATGCAGATTCATGGGAAGAAGGGGAAAAAAAACTTAAAGCAGTACATGACTTCTACAATGAAATGAAAACATGTGAATTGTTACACTGCAGCAGGACCCAAAATGCTCTGATAGATTCATTTTTAAAGATGGATCCTAGGTCCTGTGTCACCCACAACAGGGTTGGCGGGCCAGCAGAAATTAGGAAATGAAGCCTCTGACAGTCACTTGAAATCCTTCTCGGTCTGGGAAACTTTAAAAAGGTCTCAATGTCACACAAAATGATCAGATACCACTTGAGCTTCACTGGCCCGTAAAGCTAATAAAAATTACCCACGACTTGTAAAGTAGCTGCCTCCCCCAAGGACACAGTAATGTTTCACAGAGGAAAAGATGATGAAGAGCCAAGATGGAGCATTTGATGTTTGCCTCACCTCCAGTAAACCAGCACAGCCAGCAGCAGGATGAGGCAGAGGAAGGTGAGCGTGGACACCACCATCAGGGGGATGACCCACTCCATCCTACTGGAGATGTGCAAGGGATGTTTTGTCATGTTGTAGATGCTGTTCTCTGCAGGAATGTGTCAAACACAGAATGGTATGAAACACTGGCCAGCAATTTTTCTCCATCTAATTCTCAGAATAACATGAACGAAGGAGGAAGATGAGCAAGAGGCATGGCTCAGGCTACAAACCTCATTTCCGCTTCCTTCATGGCTCATAATTTGAAGTCTGCAGCTACGCTTCTCCCAAACTCGCCAACAGGGACGATCTCGGGAAGGAATGCAATAAAACCCCAACCGTGAACAGAATATGTTCCTGTATTGAATCTGTAAGTTCTTGTGAAAAACACAAGAACACGTGAGGCTCTGCTGCGAGGCCCTGCAGGAGGAGGCGTCTAACACAGCCCTTTCTTCCCGACATCAAGGAATCTCAAATGGGATTTGGAAAAATAAATGCACTCTTGTTCCAGGAGGAGAGTCAAAGCATGACAAAAGGCGGGAAGAACACTGCTTTTCAACCACCCCTACATGAAGACCCATAAAACAAAGTGACAGGCAAATGTGGATGAATCCCCTGTCCCCTGAGCCGTCAGGGAGTCCCGTGCTGGGCGAACCGATGACAGGCGTGATGTGCCATGTCGAGCATTACAGTTAGGAAGCCACTTCTCTGGTACACCTCACTGTACTTGTAGCAAACGTCTTACTCTAAATTAAAGTCCAAATAAGTTAAAACGTTTGGTTATTTCCTTCTTCATTTATATATGCATGTTAATATGGGACACAAAAGGCCACTGATGTGTAGCAATGTGTGCTGAGGCTACCACGCCTTGGTGAACATACAGTGAGGTCTGCTGAACACGGGACTCCCAAACATCAGACCTGGAGCAGATGAGAGGTTCTCCTCGGGCTCATTAATTTAGCTTGCGTTCAGTCCGTCCCTGACAAAAGGGAGATGTTCCAGCTGGAAATCAGCTGATGCGCCTGGCCGGGATCTTCAGGTCCATCATTACTGTTCAGTGCTTAAACTGTTATTAAACTGGGCATAATCCATAGCTAAGAAACACAGGCTACATAAAACAGTGTCTGCAAAGAAACAAACAATGAGAGCGAGAGAAACACCCAGATGCCCAGTAGGGTTAATGGAAGTATAATGGCTGAGCTTCCTCAGTCAAAGTTATAACTAAGTTACCTAGAAATCTTTAAAAAAAAAAAAATCCATATAACGGGAACATCTCCTTGGTGTAAATTCTCCCGACCCAACCTGCTTCCACAGGGCTGCCCTGTCCCTCCGGGTGCAGGCTCTGTTATTAGTTCTTGTCTAAGGTTATATAACCAGTAAAATTCATAACCAAACAATCCCTCACTGCCTTATTTTACCTTATTAATTTTCAACCCCACCGTTCAGCTTCCGTCAGCGAGTATTAATATGCACTCCGCACAGCACAAATGAACCTGTATAATACATCATCTGCAGTACAAAAGAATGATGTTACTGTCATGTAGACATCCTGCATCATAAAGATCCAGCTGAGAAGGCAGGGCACCACTGAGAATGACCTTCCTCTGAAGAAGCTCGGTCACACAGAGGCTTTTGCTTTCTACTCCAGGGTCAACACATACTTAGATCCCCTCGTTGCTGTTTCATAAAGGACCTAATGGTCCAGGGCAGCAGAGAATGGAGAAGTTCATGATGCATAATATATGATAGTGCTTGGGCAGAATGAATGGTATCAAAGTCCATAAAAAAGGTCAAAGCAACTGGCTTATTTTCTCTTGGGTAATGGAAAAATTATTTCAAGTGACCCCACTAGTACTGTAGTGGTTGGGACCCTGTGCCGGGCCTTGAGGCTGTATACGCACAGCTCTCAGGACATCATTTGGTGAACTCACCTGTGTGGATGGAGAAAGGCCAGTGGTTCTTCGGATCACTTCTAGTCTTGGTGCCTTGAGTGGAGGTCTCCAAAAACATGGTCTTAAGTGGGTCTTCTGTTGGCTCCAAGGAATAGGCCAAGGTGTCCTCTGCAGAGTTCTCGCTACTGTTCTGCAGTCTGTCCTCCACAGCAGTAGATGGCGCAGTGGTTGACTCTAACCCTGTGCAGTTGACAACATATTTATCCATGACTTTTTCCTTCACTGTAGATTTTGGTTCCGCCGTGGTGCGCTCTTTGACTTCTGCATTGTTTGCCAGTTTTTCCACCCTCTTGGGAGCCTTTTTGTCCTGTTTTGGCTTGTCATCTTCCCTGTCTTCTCCCTCTTCCTCCTCCTCTCCCTCCTTCTCACCATCCTCACCTTTCCCATTTTTATCACCCTCCTGGGTACCCTCCTTGTCCACTGTAGCTGAATCAGCATCTGACCCCTGGGAACCTGTTGGCTCGGAGGTCTGTGCCACAGGCTTGGCCATGGAGGGGGGGGCTCTCGTAGGCCACATGGAGCTGGGGAAGGATGTGATGACCCCACCACTGAACCCCAATCCGGCAAGCAGGGTGCTGGTCACCACGGACGCCACTGTGGCCTGGCTGCCACTGGAAGACGGCCCGATTCCAGTCGCCATGGAAACGAAGGAGAAGGGCAGGCCTGAGGAGGTCCAGGTGGAGGAGCCGGAGCTGATGGGAGCCATGTCTGCAGAGGAAGCAGAGGCTGTGGGCTGAGAGACAGAGAGAGACAGATGTGAGTTAACAAAATAAACACAGAATCAACCTTTGACACTTCAATCCATCTGCTACCAACATTTCACATCGCTGGTTGTCGGGTGTCAAGATCGATCTGCCAAGACCAAATCGACATATTCCATCATGTATGTAAAAAGTACTAATCAAATCAAATAAGATAAACAACTGGCAATAAAAACTGACAGATTACCAGGTTCCCTACAAGTGTGCATGTCAGATCCCATCTACTGCAACCAAACAACCGATGGAGATGTTTTCAGCTTGAACACCTCCATCTGCTGGACGTTACTTGCCATGCTCCTATAAGCACATTTCCAAGAGGTCGAGGTGCGTACCATTCCGGTTTTCACTATCCTTGTTCCTTCAAATATCCTCGTTGTGTTTGCTGAAAGAGCACAACATTTTCTTTGTTAGTTACAAAAGTTTAAAATGTGTAGAATCGACTCAATCAAAGTCACAGAGATTAAGCGAAAGGTCCAGAGATGGAAGTTATGCTAGTATGAGGACTCCCAGGGCCACCGTGTCGGGCAGGAGCACTGCGCTCCTCAAACTGCTGCTTTTGTAAACAAGACAGTTTAATGCACTCGCAAGAATCGAGTTATCCGTCTGCATTTAAACAGCAGCACTTGTCCTTGAAAACTCTTCTTTTCTAGCGTAACTGCACACATTGGGAATGAAGGCACAGTGTGGGCTGCACATTCTTTGCATATGTGTGGAACAGCAACCTTGTAAGTCAGCAGTGGAATACAGAATGTCTGCTCTCCAACTGGGCTGAATATTTTAAGCGTTTTCGTTTGTGTGCATTAGTAAAATAATCACGCAGCTGTACAATATGCATATTGTGAAATTAACCACTGTCCTTGAGAAATGAGACGGCGCGCGTGCAACGACGCGCAGGAGGTGTAGAAATAAAAGGGGAGGGGCGTGGGGTCTGACGCCGATCGACACTTACCCGTGAACAGCATGGACTGGCTGAAGTCACTGCGGAGGTCCTTCTGACACACAGCTTGCACCCTGAAGAGGTAGAGGATGTCAGGAGACACGTTGTTGATGATGGCCTCCTGAAAGAGAAGCGTGCACGCGCGCGCACACACACACACACACACACACACACACACACACACACTGTTACTGCTGTCCGCAGTGAGTTCTTCATATCCATAGGCAGTGAAGAGTATGAGGGTGTGAGTGATGAAGGGCACCTGGTCCTTCATTCTGAGAGAGGGACACAGAGGAAGGACAGGACCAGGCAGCAGTGCCCTGAGACCTGAAAACGCTTCAGAAAACCCCACGATGCGGCACCGTGCTCACGACAGAGTACCATACAGGCTGTTCGCCCGAACCCTGACAGCCACACTGTGGTGACCTCGCCTGCCGGTAGCCTGTACTTGGCTGCATGGAAGGTTCGAGGTGACCGCCGAGTCACCTGCCCACTCCTGTATCACTACATGCTTCACCACGTCTGAACAGAGAGTGGCTCAGTTCATCTCCCACACCTCATGTCTCGTGAGAAACACGGAGACTATAGGGATTACACACACATTTCTATGCAAAGTTTGTGCTTGTTTACTAACTTTTTTCCTTTTCCATTTTTAACCCCAGGATTGATGCAGCAATAAGAAAACTAGTATGGAGTTACTCATGAACGGTGAGGGAAACAAATGTATATTCACAGGAGTCACTCTCTCTCAAACAGGCACAGTGTGTTACACTGAGTCCACAAAGAACATTCCAGAACTTCCCATACATTCCCAATATATTCAAGCCACCACACGAGAACTGAGAAGCCAAACCACATTCTCAACTCCCTTCCTTGGCATTTCCATTCTCAGGCAACAGAATCGGTGACCATTCGTATCACTGCCAGTCAGTCACTGGGCCTCGGGGCACAACTGAATCCCATATTAAGTAATACCGCTGGTTCCCATCTGCCTCTCCCCCTGCTGATTTATGCAAGCTCTGCGTGGTTTAATTTTGCTAAGGATCTTTTCAAAAAATGGCTGGTTATTACAAGTGGGAGACTATAAAACATGGAGGTCTTGAGGGGCTCTAAATTGATTCAGCTGAGATTGTGCAAAGCCTGCCAGTCCCTAATGTGACCCAGATAACAATGTCTTGGGAGGAAATTGAAAATAAAAATGGAAATGAGTTGCACAAGAAAGGGGAGGAGAAGGAAGAGACGGAGAGTGAGAAAGTGAAGGAGAAGATTGTCTCCATGCTACAGACGAGGAAATAAGACTTCTGGGCCAAATCGAGACGGCTGTACCCAGATCCTGCTCGGAGCTTAGATACGTACCCAACTGACCTCCTTTTACACCCATGTTCATTGGCAGACCCTCCGTCAACAGTAATTCGGCAGCTTTTTCTTGTTTTGACAGGATGGAGTAGCCAGTGTTGCTGCTGTGGATCCCTGAACTGAACTGCAGAGTAAGTTCAGCTCCCAGGACCCACTGAGCCACTCCTTCCCAAGACCCACATTTTACTATCCACTAAATCACATGTTCCACACAAGGCAACGCAGACTAAAGATTCCAGTTCGCATTCCACCTCCTGCTGTTATATCCTAGATCGAGGTACATACCTTGAACTAATGCAGTAAAAATTACCCTGCAATTTTTCTGGCTGCTATAAATCACTGTGCGTGCACCACTATGAACAACCCTGCAAGTTGCTTTACAGAAAAGCATGAGCTTAATGAATAATTTATTGAAATAAGTGATGTGATGATGCAAACGCTGCACCTGTGGGCAAGCAGCTCACACACCAACACAGGGTTTGACTCTGAAGTGATGATGACCTGAGAAGGTCACCCAGTAGAGTCAGTCGCAGGACGAAGTGGCACCTCACCGGATTCTGGTTCCTGTCCTTGCTGAAGGTCTTCTCGTATGGCTCCTCATTCTTGGTCCAGCTGTAAGAAACCACAAAGCTGATGATGGGAGGGTGGTAGATAGTCTGAGGTGGCATCCAGCTCACCACCAGCGCCGTCTTATTCAGGGGCTGGACCTTCATGTTGATGGGTGGGCTGCTGCACACTGGGTGACAGAAACAGGGGAGGAGAAAGGAGTGAATCAGAGATGGATGGGCCATGCAGGAACTTCTCATAGGTGCACAGTCTCCATAGCCAGACTTTCAAGATGAACCTCCCACAAACTGTCCATAAATCCAAAGGCAATTTAGAGAAACATGGAGAGGTTGGAGGGAGGGAGGGGGGTAAAGTGGGGGAAATACAGTAGCACATCATTCAGAACCGAATCAATCCGAGGTGCAGAACTGCCTCCCTCAGTGTGGCTACAGCCTTGCGAGTTGCTGCCGTGCAGAACATTCCCACCTTTCACCCCTTACCCGAGTGGCTGCCATCGCCGCTGGCCACGAGATGGCACTGCACACACAGACACGAGCTGCACCTGCTGTCTTTATTACATCACGCCTTTCCAAACACCGACAGCATCCAGACTCGCGTAATCTCCAGAGCGAAAGGTGTTTAATCATTGAGCATGTCAGAGGAGGGAATAAACAGCGCAAATCTGAGCTGGGTATTCGCACGGAAATGAGGCAGTCACCCGCTCTTCAGCTTCTGCTGCCTCGGCATCACGCCTCTCTGCTTATGACGTCGGGGATTACAGATCTTTTCTCACAGTTACACTGGTAATTACATTATCTCTGGCCCAAGACCGCCATCACTTTCGCTTACTTCACAGGCACAGCTCAATAAAAGAGCTGAAGTTCCGATTCAGGAGAAAAGAGCCAGGCTATCCAGAGCTCCACCTGCCATCTCCATGCCACAGTTCTCCGCCTCAATGTTCTCCAGCATGCGCGGGCCTGCAGGGGAGGGAGCCATGCAGCAGCTGGGTGGTCCTTCAGCAGACGGGTTGCAGTGTGCCTGACGCAGAGACACCACCTGGTGAGAAGGCTGCAGCTGGAACAGACGCTTCCCCCCAAGGTTGCCAGGGGAGCAGGGACAGAATGATGGACGGGAACAAAGGGTGGGGTCAGTCAAGGGGTGGAACCGGCTGCAGCTCCAGGTCACTTTTGTGACACTGGACACAAAGCAATAGCTGCCACAAGAAAAGAGCAGTGACCCAGACTCCATATTCATGGGCTCACGTAGCAGGTAGCACTGTGATGAGGGAAGGAAGAGCCGCAGCAGGTCTCCCTACAGCACCTGGTCACAACCGTGGCTCAGCACAGCCACCACAGCCTGATGTTTCTGTTTTCCTTTTGCTATTTTGAGAAGGAGTAATGTAGCACAGTGACACCTCAGCTGGTTCTTCACAAACCCACCGCTTAATAAAGCACCTCTGTGAGAGGTCATGAATACAGTAAGAGCTGCATAAACGGATGTTTTAAAACTGTGCAACATAATACAAATACAAATTATACCATCATTCACAGAAAATAACACAGAAAACAGTCCATTTCATATATAACCAATGTAAAACTCCAAAAGAAGAAGCACTGATAAATGACTCAAAAAGCTAAAATAAGTGACTGTATTTATTTTTTAAATCACAATAAGCCATCAGTACAGAGAATCAGAATCAGTGATACAGCAGGGCAGCGTTAACGGAGCGAAAATCACTTCTCTTGCTGAGATCGTGCTCCTCCTTACCACGTCTTCCAGCACTTTCCTCTGCGTGGCTGTGCCGAGTCTCAGTGTCACACTGCAGTATGTGGCTGTGGACCTGGGTGCAGCCCGTCCACCTTCGTTTAACCGCGTTTTTGCCGACGACGACGATCAGCACCACCATGTGAGCTGCTGTTTGCAATTATTAAACGCCAGAGGAGAAGGAATCTTCAGCTCACTGAGCTTTCACGTTTATGTAAACGACCTTAATGCATATGTAAATGTGGGTGTTTTGACTGCGCGACCGCAAAATATTGGTGGAAATGCAAATTATCATATAATGAGCATTATCAGAGCCGGTGGCTGTGTGGGGTTTTGTTGCACTCTCATGTTATGATGTTGGAAGACAAGGTGCCACCGTCACCCACAGCCCAGCTGGAGATGCGGAGCAACCCGTGAGGATCAGCTCTCAGTCAAACGGAAGCGGATCTGCAGGTAATGAGCGGCGTGGCAGCCGGCTGCCGATAAACAGTCTAGGAAGGGCAGGGGGTCGTGTGCATTTAACACATCTAGCAAGAAAACACAGTCCACACTTACACACTGCTCACTTTCTAGAAGCCCCCCATGTTACCTCAAGCCAGCTCCTCACCACCGTCCATTCCTCTCCTTACCTTCTCCTCACTTGTCAGTTCTTGTCTAACCTCTGAAGACCACACCAAAAAACACTAGAATCAAAATACTAGTCTATCTTCAGGCTATGAACACAAGTGGCTGCAACCTTTGTGCTCATTTCGCCTGGACGAACTTCTCCAGGTTTAGAGAAGGTGGAGGGAGAGTCGTTGCAGACCACAGTAGCTCGCAACCAGTTTTATACGGTAAAATAAATACAAGAATAATTAGTCTGAGACTAAATAAAATCCAGCAAGTCGTCCCATTTTGATTAAAGAATCACTGCGGTGCACATAAATTAACTGTGATGGTGGCATTTCTGGGGCAACAAAGAAACCAAATCACAGCAGGAGCAAACGGCACTTGGTCCCACAGCCTTAAAATGCAGTAATATTAATGAGGAACAGGTTTTTTGACAAGCAAAAGGGGTCACGCAACAGCGCCGGTCCTTTCGGGGAACATGTGAAACAAATTCACAGTAAAACGTTGCAGTGAAAGGTCAGAAGGTGCTGTCTAAAATCTAGAAATCTACTCATTATTTTTGTTTCTTAGCTGATGCTTACAGCCATATTCTGCTAGAACGTCTTCTGTTTACACAGCTGAGTATCTTTCACTGTGACCTGGAGCCAGAGGCACTGCAGCAGGACCCAACCACCCTGGACTGGCACAAGCCAACGGCCAAAGACCTTCAGACCACCACACGAGCTGAACATACACATGTGCAGAAACCTGCCGTAAACTGTGTGTCTCTTGCATTTAGAGAAAAAGTTCTCCAACTTGGTTGATTGCAACTTGTTCTGCTCAAAACTCACGGAAAGTCACGTTGGCTGCTAAATTTCAATCAATAATTAAACAGCTTAATATAGATGTGCCTGAATGTACTCAGCCTTATTAAATAATAAACACATAAACAGACAAATAGTTTTTGTAAGAAACTGCAAGTAGAAGGTGACAATATGCTGTGACAACAGGGGATGGTGCACATTCTGCCACAGCTGCTGGCTCACCATGACAAATTGTTTTAAATTTTACCTTTTACCTCTACATCACATCATTAGGATGAAGTTCACAAACTAAGTTTTTAAAATTTTGAACAATTTAAATATAAAAAAAAGAATTAGAACGACTGGCTGAACTGCAACGCGATGGTAACCCAGCAGTAAAAATGGGCAGGGAGCCCCACCTTTGGACGCCTCTGTGCCAAACGGGTCTCCTGAGGCATCTGACAGGTCCGGGATCCACGCATCTTTCACTGCGGATTTGAAGATCTGCCGGCCATCCAGGTCCTGGAGCGGTCGGAAGTTGTTCCTAAGGTACTCGACCGACTTGACGTGGTCCTGCTGCTCAGTAGTGAAGATGGAGTAGAAGGCCTCCAGCTGCGGGAAACAGTGTTTACCGGTAAGCACAGGTTCTGACTCAGACCCGAGTTCCAGGGTGACACAGCACGCATTCCATAGGTGGAAAAAACTGCAAACTGAAATTGGTGGATTACTACTCGCAAACAAACAGAGACTTTCACTATTAAGGAACATGGAAGCTTCCTCCTCTCAGGAGCAGTTTTCAGTAAACAAAATGTTTATCTGTGCAAAAACGTGCTCTCAAAGTTCAAAGCTGGAGGAAGATCACACGGGCTTCTGGCGAGTCGGCTGAGACGGAAGCGCACGCTGCTCCTGCCGCAGCCCCTCCATGAGTGGCTAGCCGACTGTAGGAGAGACGCCGAGATCTCTGCACGCCTCCCCTCAGCCGCGCCTCAGCTCCGCAGCTCACATCGGCCATCAAAGCTGAGAAAAACCGCCCTGGATCCAACAGCTCCAAATGAGGCGCCTGTGCAACTTGCAAGGGAAAACCGGCCTGTCATATGTTTTGTCAAACACTCCCCAAAACACCCCGAGACGCAGTGATACAAGCTCACCTTTTAACGTTGTTCCACCCCATATGCGAAGGGGTCCCCGTGCGACAGGCCGTGTCGGTTTGCGAAGCGCCAGTCCCATCGTGGTGCGTCAGACACCGCATGGCCAAACGGGAGGCTTTCAGCATCCCCTCCAAAGTGGACCCCCATTGTGCTCCTGCTCTCCTTTTCCTGCCTCATTTGTTTCACTTAATGCTTAGAACAGGCCAAAGTCAATCTCTTCTAAATGCATCTGAGCAGGGCAGTTTAATGGCTAAATTAAAGGAGTATGTAAATCAATACACTGCACAGAGCGGGGGAACAAATTAGGGGATGCAGAAGGCAGGATGTGTGTAGATGACACACATTTTTCTGTACAGATCAATGTTGTCTGGGACCCAATTTAGTCTGAACGATACAACAGCTGAAAGCACAACGCAGCCTTTTCTACCCCGAGCTTCCAAACGGCTGGGAGCCAGAGAGGTCGCCGTCAAGGGCACGACGTCTCTAACAGAACCAGCAAAAACCAACGAGCTCGGAGACACGCGTCAAAATCCAGCTCCACACGCCGAATCACAATGACCAGGACAGCTGTGTGGCTGCAGCAGCGGCAGCACCTGCTTGGCCCACAGCTCCCGCTCGCCATTCTGCTTTATTCAACGGGGAACATCGATCCCCGAGGTGCACGTGTCACCACCGAGTTCACGGTCGGCCCTCCGGACGCTCGGCCACGAGGTGCGTTACTAACATCCCCGGCCGCACAGGCTCACGGGTAACTGAAGCACTCCTCTGTAAACCATCTCCTTTGTAACAGTACAGGTGTGCAAACAACCTTTATGAGAGTGAATGTTAATGGAAATAGGTTAATTCTCAGCTTTTCATTTAATTTTTATTCACAGAGAATATTTCACGAATTCATGCACGTTTACATTCTCAAACGCCCTGCAACATCAATCAGACTTCATCCAGCCAAACCGCTTTTTGCTCTAAGGTCATAATTAAGTTTTCGCCATGGCGACTGCAGTATTAATCCAAATAATCATTATCGTTACCTTTGTCCAGGGCAACAGTGTTAAGTAACTTAGTACTCAAACCTATTTGTACAACTGAAAGGCAAACAGTTACAGCAGTTAGCAGGGTTGGTCATACAGCCCCACTGTATTGATGCGCTCATTTATACAGCAATATAATCATCCATCAGGCCAGGCCACTGAAGCCACCGTAGCACAGCGGGGATCCGAACCCGGGTCCTTCGACTGCAGCGGCTCCAACGCTGTGATAAACGCACGTGTTCATGCAGAAACATGAGCAAACAAAGCGCTTAGCCCCGTGTGCGGCTTTTAATGGAAGGACTTCACGTGAACACAGCTGATGATCACCTACGAGACAATAAGCTGCATATTCACCGTATAAACACTAACAGACGCCACAGTCCTACGACTGCCCACATATGCAGATCACCCAAACACCGCCTCACGCCGTTCTCGGTCCAATCTCCTTGTGTCACCAACGCCTGACCGCAGTTGCCTCACCGCACTGCCAACATGCTGCCTCACGGCTTAGCACCGTGTTAGAGAGGATCACCTCAGGGGAAAGACGAGCGCATGTGAAAAACAGCACAAACAGGTGACAAACAGGTTGGTGCAACATACTGTACAGTGTTGCTTTAACAGCATAATGAAGGACCTCCTACACAGGGACTGTGTGTTTGAGAGGTGTATACTACAGCATGAGGTGTTTTTGCACTGCTGTACAGAAGTGAGCCCAGGCCCCAGAAGCTACCCTCTGTCAACAGATGTCTAACACACACCTACTGCGGTGTGTGTTTGCGGTGCTAAGCGAGTAATCTTGAGGCCTTTCCCAAGTGCAGAAGCCCCTTTTAACCCAAGGACCATGGATATTCATTTGCAGCGTGTTGAACGTACTCAACCTAATGCTAAACACACACGCATGCGATTCAAATGGGCCAACCCCAGAGGAAAGGCCACCCCCCTCTGCTGCTCATTCACCCGCCGCACTGCACCCCGACCGGCCAAAAATTCCTGCCGCGGAGCAGGGCAGAGGAAGCCAGCACACAGCCCCCGTGTTGTAAATGTACCCTTTTTCACGGAAGCGTAATGGCCAAACATCGATCCGCTCTAAAAGCCAGCCCAAAGGCAGGCGGGCTGCCGCCCGTGCCCGACTTTGCAACTCATCGCTTGGAGGAGCTCTTCCAGACATCCTGACCAACAAGCGAGTAGAGAGAGAGGCAGGCGAGCGAGCAGAGAGAACGCAGCAGAGCGCATTTCCACGGCCACCAGCACGCAGCAGACCTGCTGAAACCCGGTCTGCTGCATGGACACGGCCCCTGCGAAAGGAAAGCACACACGTGACTCCTCTGGACATGTCGCCAGGGACACGTCTGTTTAAATACTAGCCCGGCACAAGAATGGGCAGCAGGGGGCACAGCGCAAAAAATCCCTCTCCCGCTGCAGTGGCCGTGACCAAGGCTCTAATCCTGGCAGAGTAACAACAGGCAGCTGTGGAACCTCTAACCACTGCGAGGAGCTCAGCATGCAAAACCATCGGCGAAAGTCACACCGGACACTGGGTGTCAGCTAAATAAATCATTTCCACGTCTGGGGCCACCGCTCTTCTCGGACTGTCACCTGCTGGCAGGTACGTCGGTGCAGCCAGTCCTGCACGCATTCCCTGGGTTACCTTCATGTCTGTTCCAGGCGTGTAATGAGACCAATCGACAAATGACACACGCGAGCATGTCACACGGGCACGTCAATGAAACGTGCGAAATGGTGCCTCGGGGAGTAAGATAACCGGACAAACACAAAACGCAGAACTGAACAAACTTTACAAATAAATAAGCTGCTGTTAAGGAGAAATGTAAACTAAGTGTGTACAACTTTACAGAAGCAGACCATGATGGAAACGGTGGAAGGGAATAGATGAGTGCGGCGCCGCTCGGCCACCGGCTGCACTTCAAACACGCGGCACCAGCGGCGCGAACAGGGCAGTCGGGATGGCGGCACCAGAGACACGGCTGTAAATGAGCTCCCCGACTTCAAGCGCTGAAAATTCCTATCAAAGCAGAAAAGGAGGATTGAAGTCAACATCTCTGCTGAGATTGAAAATAAATGTTAAATGTGTTTTTTTTTCCCCCGCTTTATTTTAATAACAGAAGATGCTTAAACTCAGAAGTTGCGCTGTGATATAAGACCATACCGATGATGCAGAAATAGCTTCACATTTTAATAAAAGAAACCTTCAGTGAACAGAAAGTT
The DNA here is from genome assembly GCA_900497675.1 of Arapaima gigas. NCBI lineage: Eukaryota > Metazoa > Chordata > Actinopteri > Osteoglossiformes > Osteoglossidae > Arapaima > Arapaima gigas. The sequence continues at coordinate 1,955,225 of UFQX01000033.1, forward strand.
TCTGTACCAGTGAAGTTAACGTCTGCGTTCTTTCATCTTGGTGAAACTGAAACTAATTTAAAACGGGGATTAAAAAACATTCACCAAAAAAGTCACAAATAGTTACACAGTACGAATTGGCTATTATACCTAAAACTTCCGACCAGCTCATCTCATTATGAGAAAATTAAAATGCAGACTGTAGTTATGGCAAAGGCATCAAAGTGGCCAGTGTATCCGCTGCAGCGGCCGATATGCGCAGACCCCAGGGAGTCCGGCTCATTTATACAGACAACTGACAACAAAGGCGGCCGCAGGAAAATCACGGTGCTTAGGATGGCATCGTGTAGGAAACAGCAGCGAGCGTGAGGCAGCATCAGAGGTGGCGTACAGGTGAGGACCCGTCTTGGTGTTGCCAGAAGCTGAAAGGAGGACGGGCTCCTCGGAACGTTCCTCTCGGCACTTCAGCTACATTTCAATCAAAGGCTGCAATTAATGTGTCCAAGAGAAGTTCTTAATGGAACTTTCAGCGGGTGCAAGAAACGCCGACCAAAGAAGGAAGGGGAGCAGCATTATTATTCCACACTAGTTCCACCTGTCAGCAGACTAGTTAGTGAGAAAACGAGCAAGACGATTTAACAGCCGGCTCTCAAATCGGCCGCTTCCCATTTCACATAAACTGGGGTCGCATTTGGCAGTCCCCTAAAGGGAGAGCCAGGAGGGGCGGCGTGAAGGCATGGAACAGAGTTTTAACGTGACCTTCGGATTCACCTGCTCCATGCTGGCCAACTCCAGCATGTCTGCGAGCAGCACCCGGAGGTCTGGCTTCTGCAGAACCGGGTCAGTGTGAATCCGTGATCCGGCTGCACGCCACCAGTCGCCACGACCGCAAGTCAATTTCCAACTCCCGTTTTATTTGGCCTCTGTCCCACATGCTTTGGTGCCCAGTTCTCATCACATTCCTGGGAAGCCTGCCTAAGGTTGTCCGGTGTGCATTTTCACGATGCCCACGAACTGCTCACAGATAGGGCATGGTGGGAGGTTAAGGCTGGTCAGAGGTGGGCCTGGGATGCTGGAGAAGCTGCGTGGACTTGTGAGGCGGGAGGTCAAACCCAAGCTCACCTGCCGATGGGACAGGAACACAGGGCGACTGAAAACGATCCACTCCACCGCCTTGCTGCAGGGCGGGGTGGTCAGGGAGCCCGTGTAGCGGTAGTAGCTCCCTAAGGAAGGTGGCAGGAGGCGTCTCAAGGTGAAGGGCTCCAGGAAGGTTTCCTTTTCTGAAGGGGAGAGAAGAGCACAGAGGCAGACACAGACAGTAAGACAGTAAAACCCAAACACAACCCAGCACATGACTCCACAAACAAAGGAAGGGAGAAGAGAAACTCGTGTACAGTAGAATTAATGAGTACAAATACATTCATGAGGCTGATCCACTACCTCACAGGAGAAAAACACCAAGCGCTTTGCAGAAGTGAATACAAAGACACGAGCAACGGAAACAACAAAACTCAACACAAATGCGAACCGGGAGCAGCTGCTCCTTTTTCCAACTTTAAACTACGCGCTATGTGACTAAGAAGGCGTTACAGATCCTGTGGACACATCTGGGCTGAAGAGGAGCTAGAGGGCCAACCAGCAAGGTGAAACGCGTCACGCAGAGCAAGAGAGCCGTGTCCACGGAGCCCCTCAGCAGCAGTGACTTCCCCACCTGAACAGTTTTACATGTTTTTTACTACGCGCCACTGCCTGCAAAGCAGGCTGCTGAAAACTGACACACACATTCTGGAACTTTCTGTCCAGCAAGTCTGGCACCTTATCCTTCACACCACTGCCGGACACGCATCTGGACCTGTCGGCGCTGAGGAGGCACAGCATCACCTGCAGACCAAGCTTTAGGGCCAAACTAAAGCAAACCGGTTTCTGCTTTAACTGAGTTAAAAGTGATCTTTTCAGTTTAACACCGCTAATTTAGTACATGAGTGTTAATGCCGTCAAACTGGCGGCCGACAAAGGGCCACCAGTTGCAGTGACGTGTAAAGGAAAGAACAACATGTGCCACCAAACTACAGCGCTCTGACATCAGTGATGTCTGCACTGTTGTATCATTTCTAACTTTCACATTTTCACTTTGTACACAATTTACTAATTATTATTGTTACTTGTGCACACATTACACCTACTGACTCCTGTTGCCAATCGGCATCAAGGTGACAATAGTCCCCCCGCCAGTGTACAGAGTGTGATGATGTGCACATCTAACAGCGTGTGGAAAGTGACGGTGACGTGTCGAGTGTAGCGACGTCGCACACAGTAACAACAGATGACACACGATCAAAGTCTATTACCTTTCAACTTGTGTGCCGTGTGTGTATTTGAGAAAGTAGCAGCGTGTGTGTGTGCAGTGTGTGCTGCCACCATGCTTGTGTGTGTCTGTACACTTACACACAGTCAGTATCTGTATGCATGTCTATACATGTACACGCACTGCGTGTGGGGATGGATCTGCAGACAGTAATAAGAAAGTATGTACCAGAAAATCTTCCAACTTGTGTGTGTCCATTTTGAATGGGAAAGTGTGTCAGTGTGCAGAGCATCTGCGGCATGTGTGTGGATGGTGGATAAAAGCTGTCTCACCACAGCGCTCCTGCTTGCACAAGCCTTGTAAGAGACCGTTTTAAACTTTCAAAATATAAAGTAGCCTTTTTGGAGTTTAATGGCTGCAAAAATCTCACTTTGGGTGAGAAGTAACTGCCAAATTTCAAGTCTGCAGTTTGAAAAACAAAGAAACAGACAAACAAACGGAGCTTTATAGACATACATGTGACACGCAGGGGAGCAAAAATTCGGTTGACATAAAATGCAGCTTTGCAGCAGTGCGCAGTTAATAAAAAGGTTTAATTGGCACATAGGAAATAGACAATTAATACAACAAAATGTGCACGTGACCCGCGTACTATGAGGAGAAGCAGCAACAATAAGGCTTTGCTTCTCTGGGGCACGTTTGAATGGCAGCCGTCACAGTCACTCCGACACGCCAGCCCCCAGGACCTCGGAAACAATCCGCAGCCCCCATACCTCCCAGTGATGCTTAACAGCTGTCCACAAACATGCTACAGCAGGGCATTATGGGACAGATGCAGCTCTCCCTACCGCTACGATGTTGGTGATGGGAAGGGGAGCAGGAGAACGGGAGTCAACCACCCATCTTATTGTACCTGAATTGGTCCTATTGTGAGGGCATCACCACCAAAATGTGTACAAACAACATCCACAGATGTTTTTTAGCCTGATAGACGCTGAGGTGAGAGAATGGGGATACCGGCTGAGTGACTTGGAGGTCTTTGCAAGGCACTGCTGTTGTACCTTCTGTTAGGGAGGCTTTTATGCCACCTTTCAGGTTGGTCTACACTCAGATTTTTAACTTCAGTCCCCCTGGATATAAGGATGCCATTAGGAGCGAGTCGGGCAGACAGGAGAACCCCGTTGCGTGAAAGCTGTGACGATAAAAGGCAGGAGCGGGAGTCAGGGGCACCACGGCCTGCAGCGCGCCCTGCACTTCCACTAACGTCTCACTCCTCTCCTCCAGGCGGCGAGGGAGCATGGCCGTGTCATCTTAAGGACGCAGGGCGTAAACCTGCTCCAGAGTAAAGCAGCGTTGTCTCCTGGCGTTTGCCGCGGGCCCAGTGCCTGGCCGCCTTCTGAAAGCAATCCCTACCACATCAAATCCCACTGAGACGCGCAGAAACACACTCGGGGAAAACCGGGCGTGCTGCCCAAATCAAATGCGACACCCTTCGCTTGCAGACAGCAAAACCAAATATTCCGAACCGAAATGTACTGTGGTGGAATACAGAAGAACCGAGCACATGACCGAGTGGGAAATCTGAGCAGAAAACAGCCGCACAGGTTCTGCTCTTTGGATGTGAACCTTAATTTGCACTGATTTATAATTAAGTTTCTTTGTCTTTATTATTCTCTGAACTGTTAAATTGCGTTTGATTAGAACCTTTTGAAAAGGGCTATTAAAAGCAACTGCATCTGCCCGTGTTACAACTTTTGATTATGTTATGAATTAAGATTTTGCACTGTGTTTGTATTGATAAATTCCTTGCAGCTTCTTAAAGTGCTGTCTGTGTAGTTTCAGTGCTCTTTGCAGGAGCAGGCAGGGAGGTTTCAATGCTGTTCTGTCATCGGTGTGGTGTGGGGGTCCGCCTGCGGAAAACAACGGTCTGCAGGGCCTGAGCGCCACACAGAACACACAGGAGGGCAGCTGTGCCGACCTAAAGCAGCAATATAGCCATATACACGTAACACCAGAACCTTCTCTGTCACCTCTACCCTCGCTTCACCTGCGGCCGAAAGGAACTGCTGCGTGTCAAGCAGCTTTGGCTCCTGGAAGTGGTGTTTTTTTAAATGCTCTCACACTCAAAGAGGGGCCTTCGCCGTTTTCTTCCTTTCTTTTACACCAGTAAATAAGTAGCTTAACATTCAAACCCCGAGTCAAGTACCCAGCGAGCCTCAGGCCCTCAGTGTTGCTTCCACTCGTGCTGGTAAAGTTACAACAGACACCTAAAAGAATAAATTAAACATATAGGAGTTCTGCCGCTGTGCCTTCCAACTAAAGTTTTAAAAGATGTATTAAAAGCTACTACATTATTAAAATGAGATTTTCATTAATTAAACCCAACTCATAAACTGCTCTCTCAGCAGCAACACGACAGCAGATTCCTGATTAGTCCAATTTGAGGCCCTTTTAGGAACAGGGATGAACATCTTCACTAATTTGCCTGAATGCAATTCCAAGCCCAGATGTGTCCCACCTCCAGACCAGAGCTACGAACCCGAAGGGACTGACTGCGTATTTCTGCGTCACACACTGTCTCGCTTTTGATCATAACTGATTACTGATACAACTAATACTAGCAGCATTAGTACCATACTTACTGCTCCTATTTTACCAACAATGTCAGGTTATCACTAATGATTAGCAATATTAATAGAATAATTAGTAGTAGCATTAGTGGCAAATTATTTATACTATTATTTTTAATCGCATGATTAGTATGAACAAAAGTATTAGTCGTAAGCACAGTAATATTTTTATGAATAGTGCTTTACACAAAGTATGATCGTGTGAACATGGTAGCTGCCAGCATTAGCACGTTGAGCAGATAAAATGTAGGTTTACTGCTGGGCTGGTCTTCAGGCTGCAGTTGGTTGGTTTGTGTAAAGAGGATCCCACCTCCTCAAGTGCCCATCAGTTTGCAATCCCTCCTCACGGGGAGAACAGGAGCTTTTGACAAACTGCTCTGGTGCCGGGACCCTCGGCTTTGAAATGCCCCCCCCCAAAGGGAGATTAATTCTGAACGGGAGCAGAGAAGATGACTGGAGATGATAGAGACCCAGTGAGTGGCTTTATAGGCGTGCTAGTGGATTTTAGCCAAGAGCTTTACAGGTTTCAACTTCAGGTATGTGAAGATCTAACCCTGAAATGCTTGAAAAAAGTTGGCCTCTGCAAGAGGGGGAATTGGAACAACATGATGTATACAATTCACGGCCCTTCCTACTAAAACCATAACAGTCACAACAATAAAAACGTAGTATTAACAGGGCCAGACTGGTATTAGTCAAAAAAGCCGGGTTTGAGTCTCGCTGTTTCTACAGGACCTTACCAACCAAGAACTGGTACAGCAACAACACCGTGCTGTTTAAATGGGCAAATTATCATTAACACTGAAAGTTGGCTTACAGGAATCAAATAAGTAAAAACAACACAACTAATAATTCTGAAAATATGACCATCTTGCTCCATGAGTGCAAGTTGTTTAACCAACACAATATTCATCTGCAGTTTTCCACTTGCAGAATTATTTTCTGTGCAAGTTCAGTACAGAATGCTGAGCAAAGGGTGCTTCTGAGCACAAGCACGCAGGAATCGTGTCACGTACAGCCCTCGCATGCGTTTCAATGACTCCCGTAAACAGCCAAACTAAACTGACTGACCTTCAAGGAGATGCCGCTTTGTGCAACGGGCAGCCGAAACCTAACGCATGAAGCACTTCCTTTCGAATCCACCACGGGCAACGTGGCGCTTTCAATAAGGCCCTTCTGCCAGCATTGTCAGCAATACGGCACACAGAATGCAGCGGGTTTGCACTCCAGCAGTGGCACGACATCTCACCAAGGCTGAAGTAACTATCACATTTGTGAGTGCAGTAATGAACAGGGCTGACTTTCAGGTATTTTTCACCAGACTAACTCGATTATAAATCCACAGGTATCTACACAAGCCTCTCAGAAACATGAGCTGAAGCACTTTTATTGACAACATTCCTCAACTGGTGAAAAGATAATATTTTCAGTCAGAGTCAGGACTTTAGCAATTTATTTCCAGACAAAGGAAGTGGAAGGATTAAAAGCAGCAATAAAAATGTAGCTGTGCTACTCTGTTAGGAGGCAAACAAGATTAACAAACCTACTAAGTTACCTTTAAACAATAAGCAGCGTGACCACAAGACACCTCCTAGGTTTCAGCAACAAAAGAGAGGAGTGAGAGAAGAAGAAGCAGAAGAGCTTCAGAGTCAGGCAGTACTGACCGTGATGAACCACGCCTTTTAGTCCCCGGATGATGGGCTCCATCGCCGCATTGTCCCTCAGTCCCACCTGCAGGAGGATGAAACAACATTTCACATCTGTCTTGACTGAACTTTTCAGAGACAGGATGGTCTTCACTCCTCTTCCTTCTACAGCGCAGGAACACCACACTCCTCCACTGACCACAAAGAACCCCACTGGTGGAAGCAGGACGCCTGCAGGACAAATCCAGCAGGTGTCATTATGCATTAAGAATAATAGCTGTCGCTGGCGTCTTTCAGGGGGAAGGCAGGGAATACCATAGCTCATCTGGTTCATCACGATCATCATCATAAGGCTGAAGAATACATTTGTGACTCCACAACCGTGGCATGCTGCCGAGACAGTTGGGGAGGACAAGGTGGGAAACGTGCAAGAACTGGCAGAAATGAGGACTAATGGACACAAACGCCAAAGAAATCACTGCATCTGTTTCTTTACTAAATATCAAGCTCGATAAATATTAAAAATGCATTATGTAAGCTGTGCCAGTCTCTCTGTGTGACAACATCTGCTATGCAAATAACACTGGTGCACTAACAGTGATTTATTTCTCATAAGCCTCTGCAAACATCAGCTGTTGGTGAAGAAGGAACAAAGGGAAGTTTATATAACAGCTCACTGAATTCATGCCACACACTTGCGTGTAAACCTGTCTATAAAAAGCAGAAGAACTTCAGAGTTAAATCCTCAACACTTAATTGCCTCAAATATAATATCACTGCAAGCAGCTTTCGAGAACGTGGGCTGTAAGAAGGCCTGAAAGACAAGAGATGCACAATTATTTCACCGTTTGGTGTGCGGCTGATGCGTGATCCAAAGCCTCAGTCATCCTAGATGTCATTCTGGGAAACGTGATCTTCTACCAGCCCTTAAGCATCTAGAATTGTTTTCCTTTATTGACCCTCGAGTTCAGCTCACACGAGGGCAACTGCGACCAGCAGGCTACACAGCATCATACTGTAGGTCCCACAGATGAACAGCACAGGTGAAACCGAATTCCTAAAGCGTAACAATCACACAAAAGCGGCCCTTTGCTGCAGAAGGGAAGGAAGGTTTTCCCACTTTGCCATAACAAAACTGTGTGGAGATGTCAGGGCAAACAAAGCCACGCTGTATTAGGATAGAGGAGGACCTGTTCGCACCGACAGAATCACAGACGGGGGGCCGGTTTGCCAGGGCCAGGCCGGGGACTAACTGCCTCATTATCGGTGTTTGTGTTTCACAGCCCGCCCGCCCAGACAGTTTCCACCTGACAGCGAACCAGCTGTCACTGAACATCACCGGCCGCCACCCCCAGAGCACCATCTGACTGAGGTGGAAGTCGGGCAGGGAGGCACGGCTCACACACGTGCCTCCATCAGCCCGGCAGCAACACGAAGTGCTGCTTGATTAGAGCCGTTAAGCAGGGGTCTGTCGGGCAGCGCCGAATAACACCGTTCCTTAAATCACCGGTTAGCAAGCACTCGACGGGGGGGTAATTGCTATAAACGATAGGGCTGTCAGGATCCGTGGGGCAAACCATTAAGGTCCACGCATTAGCATTAGCAAGCTGCCATCCCCCACGACAAAAGCAGCAGCTGTATGCCCCGTGTTCCCCACATGTCCTTCATGCGCCCAACCGCAGTGTCAGCGGAGGGTCAGAAGTTTTCTTTAAATGTTCCATCTTGTTTTTTCATACCTACACTGCCCAAGCTTACATTTATAACTGGAAAGAAAAGGTAAAAGCCCTTTTTTCTGGATTTATTCGTTCTAAATGCAATCTTTTTATCACTTCCACTGTTTAAGTAGATTGTGTCGGTTTTACCCTTCTTTAGAGCTTCGTAATAAATACATGAATTATTTTGAATTCGTCTCTTTCTATGAGTTTATTAGAAAGTACAGGGTGGCGTATGAAGCAGCCGCCTGCCAGTTAAGCTGTCTGTTGTGGTAAATTGCCACCTCAACTCACGAGGTCTTCACTTGGCAGGAGTACTGGCAGCAGGAAGCCAAGAAAGCCATACATCTGTACCCCACAGGTTATTACCATGTAGAAAGAAGAATTAAGTCATAAGTCATTGTTATAAGAGTTACAAAAATTGTAATGAGATGAAAAAATACTATCATATAAGTTTACATCAGCGGACATAGACGGTATTTTTTTTCCCCAGAAGTCGGAGCAGACAGAGGCTTTCGCCCAGCACAGCTCTGGCAGTCGGATCCTGTAGTCACGGGGCGAGTAGGTGGTGGGTACATCAAAACATCCTACATATCAGCTCCCACTATGCCAGCCACTGGCAGGAGACCATACCATCCGGAGCCGTACGTCTGCCCAGCCCGTCTTACCGACAACGTGGAGAAGTCGGGCAGATGCCCCAGAATGGAACTAGAACTGTAATGTCATGCAGAAGTGCTCGGCAGCATACAGAACCACAACAAGCTCTAGCATCTGTGGTCTTTGAGATGAAGAGCCAAAAATAACTTTTCCACCTAAAAGAATGGAAACAGTGATTGCTTTTATTGGCAGTTACAAGAACGACACACCAAGAATTAGAAATTCTGTATTCTACTTTTCACAGCTAAACTCAATGCATTTTCTCACTTGTCACCGGGCTGCCTGACTCTCACAGGGCCACCCGCTTCTCACCGATTGGCTCCGCCGTCCACCATCAGCATCGCGTGTCCATAAGGAGCATCTGCAGCAAACACTCCCTCAGCCTTGACCACCAGCTTTCCAGCATCTCTGTGTCCTACCAGAGTCTCATCTCATCCTGTTATCCTGGAACTTACAACCTCCATCAATAAATTCCACTCCTGGATTCTAGACAACACCAGCGTGCAAGTCGACCGTCATATAATGTTACAATGACCTCGTTCACCATTGTTTGGTGAGTGCTGCACTTTCTAGGAATGAATCCAGAGTCCTAACTGGGGGTATTACTGTTTTTTTTTTAATTTACAATATTGCAGGAAAAAAATTAAAACATTAAATGCATCATCAAACACCTGTCACAAAAAAGCATGTCTCCCAGTCGTTCTCTGACATGGCAGAGTAACAGACGCCGCTATAAAACCTGAATTGAGTCGAGAGCGGAGATGATTTCCTATGAAGCAAAGACAATCCAATAAATACATAAACAAAAGCGTCTCAATTTTCACATTTTGATTTTTGCACCATTAATTGATTTATATTTCAGTCTGCGCGATACAATGCAGTGCAGCCAAACACACACACACACACACACACACACACACACACACACACACACTCTCTCTCTCTCTCTCTCTCTGCCACCTTGCATTTTCAATGGATTCATTCCTCTGGATGTACAGGCATCTTGTGCCTAAAATGAGTTGCTGTTCAGGTGGTTTCATCCTTGATGTTACTTGACACTCTAGGTCTGCAGGTCTACTTCAACCTATGACCACAGATCTCACCTGAAAAAACACCGCCATTGCTGCAATCATCCGTTTTTCCTTAATGGCTGCGGCGATGCTGTCAAAGTCGTCTGAGTTGTACAGGTAGATTTGAACCTGCAAAGTAAGAAAGTGAAGAGGAAAAGAAGAAAAACAAATCAGCCTTGCACTTATAACAGTTTATTATGATGAGTGTACTGTCATTAAACAATCTTTTTTATTATTGAGGGAGGGAAAAAAGAATTTCACACTTAAAGGGACCCATCCATACAGATGATCTTCTCAGAAACCTTGACGGTAAGAAATGAGCCTTAACTGTGAGGCCTTTCAACTGCAGTGTCCATATTCACACACGGTATCGACCAGCACTTTCCAGGAAGAAGCATGGCTACAACTGCCAGTCTGTTCTGCTCACGTGTGAGACAAGACACAATGTCAGACCCCCCCCGTGGCTTTGGCTTCTCTGGATGTGACTGTGGCAGATCCCATTCAGTACACAGCAGATAAGTTTCCCTAACACCACCAGGTGGGTTTTACATGCTCCCAAACGTAGGCATCTAAAGTTTACAGCAGCTCTCTCCTCACCTAGCATCAGTACAACGTGTGGTGAGTCATAAGCCGATTTAGATTGTAGATCTTTTCACCGCAGCTTGTGTCAGACTGCTAGTGTATGTTAACTGAGCCAAAGTCTCAGCACTAAGTCTCTCTGTATGGCTCTCAAAGCGGAGATTAAGCACAGCAAAATAAAAATTCACACCCAGAACACCCGCGGGGGCAAGCCAGCTCCCATTCTTCTTACATTCAACCTTTTCAATAGCACTCCGGCTCTCGTGTCCCCAAAGTCATGCTGCTATTTTAAAGGACAGTTGTTCCCTGTTCACTTTTGTTCAGCCTCTGACGTCTCCCTCAGGCATGACTAATTCCCACTTTAAAGCTTCCGTCAGTTCAGCTGCTCTACTGAAACCTATGACATGGGCCTGCATGCCTACACCAAACACAGAAGTACCCACAAGAGGGAAATGTTTGCCAGCTACAGGCGCAAAACAAATATCCATCCATCCATCCATCCATCCAATATCAGTAATTACTTCGCTGGGTGCATCTTGAGCAGGTCCCCAGTTGCCCGCAGGACAGCCACATTCACCTGTACAGTCGCCTGTACACAACCATTCACTGAAACGCAGGTCTTTGTACTATGGGGGAAAGCAGAGCACCCAGAGAAAACCCCACTAACATGGTTAGAACACGCAAACAGACTGAGCTGGGTTTGAAACGGCCAGGAGCCGTGAAGCAGGTGCCACGCCAACCTGCTACCCCAAAAACAAGTCACGAGTCTGGCATCTTAGTCAAAAATAACATCCGCCTGAGAAAAACCAACTGCTTTAGAAGAGGTGTTCCATCAGATCCAGCCCCCCCACTGCAACAAACAGATGATGTTTCTTGGTAAAATGCTATACCAGTCTGAGCAGCAGCTTCTGTTCCACAGCACCGAAGAGGCTGCCACCCAAAATACACTGGCTATGCAGTGCAGTGCACATTTGACAATGACACCTATGCACACAGCAGTGCATGAAATAGGTTGTCACAACTCTGAGACAGCTGCCTGAAATCCTTCACATGGGTTTGCCACGGTTTCCCCACCGCCAGTGTCAAATCAGATGTCATACTTCTTCTATATCCCCAAGATGATGAATCAAACCAGCTCCAGCTACTTTTCTGGCCCATGAACAACCTCAGTCGGGTCCTTTAAATCTACCTGTTGGTCAGCATAAGTCTGCAGCAGACAGCTGATCTTGCTGAAAGAGTCATGGTGGGTGTGTCAGCACATCAACAGCTTCAGGCGCAACGGGGGCCTCACTGGCTTTGTGTCTTTGGTCTTCAGCCCAGTATGTTTAAGTTTGCTCCTCTACAGCAACCAGAGTATGTTTCTTCTCGTGATCGCATCTCTCTTGATTCACATCACAATTTATGCTTTTCTATTTACCACAATCTGCTCACACATGAACTCAGTTTTTACAGGCATCTCAGAGGCAACTGAAAGTGTACTGCCTAAGTTCATCAAGTGCATCCGGGCTCAAGCTCACATAACTGTGCTTTTCTTTCCTTAATAAACAAACTAGTGGCTGCTGAGGATGTAGTTGAGGGGGAAGTGGGTACCAGTGCTTGTCTGAAGGTGCTAGTCTGCCCTGTGGAGATGTAGGCATGCGCTGTGCCTGTCTAAATTCTGAAAGCTATTAATTGAAAAAAATAAAAGCAAGCGGCATACTCTTCAAGCAGATCACACACATAGCGGGAAGCAAGCTAACGGCACACGGCTGGTGAGACATTACACTGGCGTGTTCAAGACCCTTAGGGGGTAACACTGCAGATCTTCTCAGCGCCTTCAGAACTGTAGCACCTGCTAAAATTAACAAAGGGGTGAGCAGTTTCCCTTCATTAGCTCAAATCTGACATTAAAAATGTTTTTCTTCAGTGAACGGGAAGAACAGCCCTCACCCAACACAGAGCGCCTGACGAAGCCGAGGAAGTTCATCCTGACAGCCACTTGCGAAAATGTTTCTGTGAATTTATCCATAAACAAGAGTGTCTGCGGGGCAATAAATTCCATGCTCTTGTAATGGAAATGAACAGAAGTGAGGGTTTCGCTTGTACAGCGTCAGTACCGTGTCAGACACACGTTCCTAGCGCTCCTTGCAGATGCACTGGAGACTCGCAGATGCTGGAAAACTGTTCTCATAATACAGACGATGGTGTGCAGGGTTGAACTTCTAATAACTGAACCAAAACAGCTTTATTGAAAGCCTGGGCTTCCCTCTGACAATGATTAATGAAAACAATAAGGCAGCTATCAGTGGAAACACATCCACACTTAAGAGAACGTTGGAATGGATATTTAATAAACTCCACTTTATCAGTTATGGAGGGCAAACCGTTGGCAATGTGTTTCGGAGAACTCGGCTTGCATAAAAGGCTGTTTCCAAGTTTGCATTTGTAATTCCTTTGAAGCACTGGGTTGTAACGCAGTTACGAAATGGACCCTAACCTTGCAACCAAACCCCCGGCATGACACTCAGCTGCCTCTGTACATCATAGCTGTGGAAACAAATCTTCAGCCCAGAGCACTGTCACGATAATAAGTGCTTATGACAGAAAACAACAAGATAAAGTATACTATACACTTTTAATTTAAGTTTTACATAGCATAGTAATGCCTCTCTAACCGGGATTTATGTGAGAAGAGGAGCTAGGGCTGTTTTGTTGTTGCGGTTGTCTAATGGGAGCAGACCAGACAGGACGGCTGTACATCAGGACGTGAACCACACAATGACAGATTCCGCTAAGTGGCAAATCGCCTCCATACAGTCAGGCCAGTAGTTTAGGCAGCCACATTAAGATGAGGAAAAACAAAATGGTTCCTGGGCCCCTGGCAGCTAGAGAGCTAAACAAACAAACAAACAAATAACGGCATGTTTTCAGTTCAGCCAGATGAAGTGCAGCTCTGTTGGATAACACCCCGGAGCGGACTGCAATAACCTGACAAAACACAAGTCCTCTCTTCCATTCATTAATGGGTTCCAAAACGGTGACACGAAAGGCCAAAAATCCCAGCATCCCTACAGCGTTTTCCAGCGGCTCTGATCAGTCTACCCGTCTGTAATTTGAACTGTTCTGTATTACTGATCTCGTTCTCAAATTAAGCTCATTAAACACTCCTATGTGTACATATGGGGGCCAGCAAGTAGCTCAGCAGTCAGAAGCGAGAACCTTGCTTTGAATCCCAGCTTCAGCTGCTGTGCCCCTGAGCAAGGTACTTATCCTGAATTGACACAGAAAAAATACCCCGCTGTATCAATGTGCGCATAATTGTAACAGACCACACAAATCTAATAAAGTTGCCGCGGACAAAGGCCCCTAAACGCAGGTTAATAGCAGTACGTTCGTCATTTGTTTTTCAGTCAAGTAAAGTTTCCCAGCTGAACCTCATCTTACCTTCATGTTGGATGTTTCAGAAGAGCGCGAGGCCACTTTTCATTACGACTTCAAGGTCCCTAAGTGCGAAACAGTCTTGCTACCTGTTTGAAATCATGCGCCTGCTATATTTATTACTACTTAAAAATTTTCTTTAAAGTAATTAATTGCACGGCCGTACATTATCTACCTGCTTTTTTACGGTTTGCGAATTGCTGATGCAACTTTCACAGTCACCTCATGTTAATTTTAACCATTCTTTCGTGTTCAGGGGAAGCCCCCCTACAGGCTGACTGTTCTTTTTTTAATTCTTATGTCTAATTTTATGTATGCATTTTCTTTTTTGTGCAAATAAAATAAAATGATTACATGTAGATAATGTCATTAAACTATATGTAGTGTGGAAAATAAATGTAAAGTCAATGGCTACATAAATATACACAACAGTGGTTTAACTGTATGTAAATAGCAACCCTTTATTCATAGGCAAAGCAGCAGCCAGTGAAACATGGGATCCAGTTCCTTGGAAACGCTGAGCAAATGAGCGGAGGCTTGCAAGAACCAAACAACCAGTGACGTGCGGCCTTGCAAACCGCTGGCATTTGGGCGCTGCTGAGGAACCAGTCTAACAAACCTACCACCAAGGCAAGCATTACACCTGTGCTGCTGCATTTAAATGATTTATGAAGGTATATAGTACCTAACTGCAAGCAACCCACCCACTTTACATACACAGACGTACTCTTTTCTTGGCTTTTCCATCTCCGCCAGCAGGCAGAAGCAGCCAACTGCTGCTAGCGGAGGTGCTGTAACCGAATGACAGGCAGTCAGGCAGAGTGGAAACTGCCCGAGACCTCTGCTCAGCATCCGCCAGCCTGCCGGGACAGACCTACAAGCCGCTCCCTTTGAGACCGAATCTCAGCATTTCACAAGGCTGCTCACACTGAATTAAAGATTCAGAGCAGCGCAGGGGTGCAGAGTGGGACGTGCGGAGACAGAGGGTGCGGCTCTTTGGACACAACAGTCACAATCGCCACACGTCCATTCCTTTTTTGCCGAGTTGAGAAACCCGCTTCAACTTCAAAGCCAATCTGCTTCTTGCATTTCAGGTTTCCTCCAAGAGTCCCGTTTGGAGCAGCTCTCAGGGGCTCCTTAGCGTTACGCTCTCTTCCCGAGCGCGAGGACCCTAAGACATGGTGGCTCAGGTCCTGCTAGCCACGCTAACCAAAAGCTTCCTCATAAAAAGTACATCCCGGTGTGCGTGTGCTCAAACTTTTGACCAAACTGGAAAGTAATCAGGCAACAGAACAAAGCGCAGCGTGAGGACTGTCACGGAGTTGCCTCTCTTCCTGGGTGCGATCCCGGCCACAGCCAAGGCGGCAGCTTTATTACAGCCATCGTGCGGTGGGAAGAAGTGAGCCGAGGAGCCTGAAAAGATGGAAAACAAACACGGCGTAACACTTGGACGGAACAGAGAAAATTACCCATTCCAACTAATTAAAGCTAATCGGCTGCTTCCTCGAGTCCTTTAACAGCAGGCCTTAACAGCCATCGCTCGTTGTCTGTCTAAACATCCAAGGTGAGCTATATTGACCATCCATCTCAATCCAAACATTATTAACCACGTTAGCCAATTAGCTTGCCCTCGGGCTTGATCTCCTTATTGCGCTTGGCAGAGGCAATCCACTCTCCTGGAAAGGCTGCAGTTAGTCAACTCTGATACACAAAACTGCTAAGTGCTTCTAAAATTATAGCCACAACAGATGCTGGAATTAAAGGCCATGGTTTAACTATAACAACTGAAGCTATAAACTAATAATGAGATAATAAAAGAGCATTACTTACAACATTACTTGAGCAGTTATCGCCAGATCGTTCTGTTGACTTTCGCCTTCCATTCTCATCAGTAGTTTGCTCTCGTTCGTGTCTCCAATTACATCAGGTGCGACTCCAGCTGGCCACATAAAGGCTGGTGAGCTCTGAATATGGCTGCTGCAAATCAAAATGCGGTGCAGCTCGGCTCGCGATCGGTGCCCTTCAGCGCATACATGTAAATGATGCCAAGTCACCGATTGCTGATGGAAGCTGTGTTCATGTTCACTTATAATTATAATAAGGGGATGTCATCAGAATCACTTCCGACATGTGAAAAAGCAACGAATCTGCAGAAAATTACTCAGGCTGATTTGCATCATCTCGCCGCTGACTGATACAACAGTACGTCGTGCTGCAATCAAAGGACATGGGTTCGAGTCCCCCAGTGCAGTAGCTGAGTATCGTAATCTAACATTATAAGTCACTTTGAAGAAAGGCAACAGTTAAATGAATAAAGAGTACAGGAACTGTCACCTCCCATTCTGCTATAAAAATGTGCCACATTTTTTTTAAAGTTTAGAGAGCAAAAGAGATGTACTGGAACGGCACATCAGCCCTCTTCATCTTACTGCTCAGGGCAACACTGCTGCTCAAGACACTATTGGGTTTAATGATGGAAGGCCAGCTCGGAGAAAAGGCCACCATCTTCACCTCAGCAGTGGGTTCAGGTTGGTTAGCTTAGTGGGTAGGAGGTGCCTTGCAGCTGCCACCCGAGAGGTGTTGAAATGCCGTGAAATGGACCACATCACCCTGAGGAGACACTTTTAACACACCACTTACCTTAGTGGCAAATTTAAACGTGAAACTGAAGAAGTAATGCTCACGGGAAGAGGGTGTTCAGTCTACGTACGTTTGACGGGAATAACTACAGACGGTGCCTCCTATGTATTCGCCATCCACCCACAACTCTGTGTGGGGAAATGTTTTCTATGTACTCATCTAAACTGATACCCAGCTAGTTTCCATTTGGGGCCTTGTCTTGAGGAAAGGGCGCTAATATTAACGTAGTCCTTGAGGTTAACCTTAACCGTGCCTTTTGGGATTCGGGACACTGGCTACGTCGCCCTGTTTCCTTCACGGCAACCCTTTCCCAACAGGAACTGCTTCCGTCACTCTTAGCTGAACCTGCTCCAATGCAGCAACATCTTTGTGAGGTCTTGTGCCATGGGTTGCACAGAGAACACGAGGGTCACCTGTCTTCACCCTTTGCAAAGCCAAGTCTGAGAGCTAATCGCTGCTGCACATGAATCTGGAAACTGGAGAGGCCACCCAAGCAGCCCTGTAGCATTTCACACATATTTCACTGCACGGTTTGATAAATATCATACGTTCGCAGGATTTAGATTTCATGAAGGAGCAGATCACCAAAGATATTTATTATTATTACTGAAATTCTTATGTGAAGGTAGTAGTAAATCTGACAATATCACACAATAATGTGACTATATTTAGCTATAGTTGAAATGTGACAGGTACGCAACATACATATAAACGTTTTACAGAAAAAAATGACTGGTTTAAAACAAACTGTAGAAACATGCTGTACGAAAATGATCATCTCGCAATGAAAGAGCAGAAATAAAACTGCTAAAGCTACACAAAGAGAAGCTTAATCGAAGCGGTTCACTAACCATGATCCCAGACGTCTGATCTTACATGAATCTGCCAATCTTGACCATGTCAACAGGACCCGTAAGACATTCAGCTGCAACTCCAAACTCCACCACAATTCCACATTACTGCTCAACTGTGCATCACACAAATAGCTGTGTGGGTTTGGCTCATAGTTGGGTTTCCAATTCATCAATTCAAAGGTGCTGGATGGGGTTCAGGTCTGGGCTCTGCAGGCCAGTCAGGTTCTTCCACGCCAGACACAGTAAACATCTCTTTATGGACTATGTGGCTAAAATAGCTAAACCCATTCAGCAGAAGGGGTGTCCATGTACTTTTGGCCATGTAGTGCAGCTCTTCCTCTCGACTCCCCCAGACAAATATTCAGGCACAACACAAATGCAAGTATGGGTAACCGGTCTCGACCATAAATCCAAGTTATGTTTAATTTATCACACACAGAACTGACACCTTAATGCATTATTATTACAAATATTGGCTCATTGAGGAGGGGTGGGGGGGGCAAACCACACCTCTTGACTGCTGCTACTCATCTGTCAGTCATTTTTCAACATGCTGCAGGAGCTAGTCAGTCAGCTCAATGATTCCTTTCAAAAACCACACGTCAACATCAGGGACATCAGGAAGACAGCTACCAGAGCGCCTCGGACCTTCTTCTCCTGACGTTCTCCTTCCTTGCTGAACTGCCCTTCCCTCCGTGGAACCACTTTTGGCCTCTTCTCAGTCCCATGGTTAATTTCACAAAAAAGAGGAAACGCTCCCTATTTCAATAAACATTACAAGTTGTTGGGGATGATCTTAAGACAACCTGTACCTACCTAGTAAAGTAGGAATGGGTCAGCGTAGTTTACCAGGTCTAAGTGGTGTATATGGTGGAGGAAAAGGATGACAGAGAGCTCATCTCCTGCCAGCTTTCCCTACAATACTGACATTCACAAAGACAAATGAAATAACGCAGCAAATGCCTGTGACGCCGCAGAAATGTTTTGGGAAGGGTAGGGAATAAAAAACACGGCATGCCACTTGAAAGGCATGGCAAATAAAGACAAATCCTTCTCAAAGTTGTGTTTGACTCGCGAGCCTGAAGCCACAAATGGTAACGTGTGGCTGGTGGCAAGTTTCCGAATCACAGTCGAGTCATGACCGCATCTGTGTGGAAAGGCGCTGCTACAACAAACGCGTGCCTCTGGATAACGGACCCACGAGTGTGTAAAGGAAGACTGTAAATACCATCCATACACTTAAGAAAGACAAAAAGAACCATATCGTATCACCCATATTGCATTTCATCTGCTCATCACCATTCTGCAAATAAAATACTATTGTTTAAGTCAAAGACAGGTTTTATACAATTTGCTAAAACTGTTGTGAGAGGCACATGCATCAACAACCATCCGAGGCATGACAGCCAGATGATTATCTTGCAAGGTGAATCCACGGATGGCAACAAGACCATTTCATTATTATGTCACACAGTAAACAGAACATCGCATTCGGGGGTCGAATGGAGGGTGAACTCATAAAACAGATGGCTAAGATGCATCCACCCAAAACAGAGGTAAAACTGACAGTCATCATTTCTGAAGTAAACCTCTGACAAAGGTATTAAAAGCTACATGCCGAGTAAGACGGCAGGGTGGGGGGTACAGCATGCTTCGTGGTTGTTTTGTTGAGATGCTTACACACTGAAGCACGAAGAGAATACCGTTCAGGTAGCTAGACATGTTGTCTATATATTACTACCATTACGCTACATGCGTCGTGTCATTTAGCCCTTTATTCGAGTGCTTAAATTATCGACTTCTCTTATTTGAATGGGTTTCTACATTTTCACCATTATATACTTTACGTACTTGGTGCGCAGCCACAACAGTCAAGTTTGCTGAACCCAGTTAATGTTAAATTCTTACTGTAACCCAAACAAGGCTGAATAAACAAGTACTGAATAAAATTTCAGTATTCCAGCACCACAATGGCAAATGGTAAAATTTATTTGAATTTTAAAAAAAACTATCCATATTCAAGTCAAACTCTCAAAAAAGCTCCAGGAAATTTTGCATCAGCAGCAGGTAGATAAGCTCCATCCACCTGTTTTTAAATTCATCCCAAACTGATCCTAGATATAATGTTGTGTTCTCAATGCACTACAGCAGTGATGACGCTGATGCTGCTGGTGGACCAGTCGTCACTGCAAGAAGCTTCAAAGTGACAAATAAAGGTGGGGACAGGATATCAGTCCTACCCCTGAAAGGCAGGCGTGGCAATGACATCAATAAATCCAGGAAAGAGAACTGCCTGTATTTACTGGAAGTGGGCGAAAACAGAGTGTTGCGAACTGCAACCGGCTCAAACACGCGGCGCGTTTCTGCTGCTCCTTGCTAATAATACGTGGAGGTGCGACACACCTGAAAACACGCTGCTATTAAAAGAACAAACTGAAACATGGAGGTTATTAAAGCCTGCGTCGGTTGTGAGGAGAACTGGGACGGAGCTTCTTTCCCCTGCAGCGTTTAAAGAACAGATGTGTTTACAGTCGTGGGGAGCACTGCCTCCGCGGCTCGTCCCTGGCAACGCGGCAAATTCATCTTCATGGTTGAGGCGCGCACCTCCCCGTCAGGCTCAAAGCAACCGAGAAGGCTTGGAGGAGAAAGGAGAAATAAACAAAAGGCTGATAACAAACAAACAGATGCAAAAACACTGGGGCACGAGGACCATTAGTTAGCTTTGAAGGTTTAATGGAATTCAGCTGGGAGGGAATAAAGATGCTATAAATCATGCACTTAAAGAAGTCGTACCCTACTCAATGCCCTTTTTTTTCTCTCCTGTCTTTTTTTTAACTTGTCAATACAGACAGGAAGACAGAATGTCCAAGTCATTCTACATGTTTTATTAAGTGATGATGGGGACCCTTAAATGAAGTTCATTTCCATCCTTAACTTCACAATCGCTAAATGCTGGCAGCAAGCATCCTTTTAGCCCAGCAAATTCCATAAAATATTAATAGTTATTTGTCAGGATGTCACCAAGAAACAGGGTTTTGATTAATGGATTTGCAGACCATTCCCTTTATGTGCATATATTTCCATCTGTACAAATTTTTTCTGTACGTGCTCTACGCAAGGCTTCAGAAAACAACTCAGCCGTTTTTACCTTCGCCTTGCCTTGAACAAACTTTCACGGGTTATTTTTGAACTCGGCTGAAGCGCTCCACCCTCGGCCACTGCTCCGGCAACAATGCAGCCTGCACCCACAATCGGCTCGCAAATCTTTGATGACAAAATAGGAGGTAGCGCTGATTTGTATCAGGGCATTCCATGACAAATGTGAATTCCTGCACAGACTAAACAAAATCACAAGAGAACAACCACTCATTGTTGAGATTTTGCTACCTAAACTCCCCCAATTGTACTCCAGCTAGTAGGTCGTGGTAAGACGTTCGTAACAGCCAAGAGCCACAAGGAAACACTGGGAAATGGGACGTCAAGGAATGTTTTGTGCTCTCAAAGACCACGCGGCTGGAAAGGGGATAATTACTAGTTAGAGCCCAAACAGGTGGTTATAGCGTCAGCTCCAGCTGCTGCATGAAACACACTGTTAGTAGAACCGGCAGGAGCAAAAACATGCTGTCTTTCCTTGCCAAGGCAAAAGATTCAAGTGACCTAAATTCTGTGAGGTCCATGATGAAAACACACACACGACACCAGTGAAAACCAATGATAACTTCTGCCTGCAGGAGCCTGTCGGGGGCAGACAAAAGGACCGCGAGTACAGGGGTCGGAGTCAAAGGGGACCGGGCGGCCCGGAGAGGCACGGCGAGACACAAGGACAGACGAGGTACAGTCATGAGGTGGTGGTGCTAATTCACACAGCTCTTTGTCATCACGGGCACGGAAACAGCTCATCTCCTATTGATCTCTGCCAGCATGCAAGGCAACGGGAAGAAAAAATATGCTGGAGTATCTGACAGGAGATAAATCCTACTTCACATACTAACAGGGGCAGGTGGGATGATGATCATCAGATATTAATGAGGACCTCCAAAATGTCTCGGCATGTTACTCAAGCACCCAGCAAAACCCTTTGCTAAGATTAGCTAATCGTTAAGATCTTTTTTATTTAAAGGTTCATGACTACTGGCTGTATTGGGGAAATAGGGTTATCCAGTCTGTGTTACAGTGATCTCAAAACATTGTATTTAGGTTTAAAATTAGCAGCAACGTGAAAAATAAATATGTTTAGTAGTAGACATTCCATCGGCTTAAGACGGCGGGATTTTGCGGTGGTGAGAATAACCATTATGCGCACCTCCACCCAGAAAGATTAAAATACCTAAGAAGAAATCTGGGCAGCTGGACACTTACTGAATCAACTAATGCAGCACAATGGAGGAAACTGTAGCCCCCCCATCACAATATGAGCAGTATAAACGCTGCCCCACCTTGTACCAAAAACAAATCCTTCCCGGTTCATTTTACTGCCACAGTAAAACCTCAAATAAAAACCCTTCCCCAGTCACCAGGCAGTAAAGATGAAAACAACCTGTCTTGGTCATGTCTCCCAGGCCCCTACAAGCACCAGTCAGCCATTCCGCCATCCTGGGCCTTGATGCGCAACACACACACACACACACACACACACACACACGATAAAGCGAGCACTGAGGCCACTGTGAGCTCCCCTGCCAGTGGACCGAATGCCACCAAGCAGGGAGCCAGCTGTAGCACTTGGCTACATTTTTCTTTAATGGCTTGTTGAGAGCCACGCTCCAGGGGGCAATGTGTCCACAAATCTGGACAAACTGGTGTCGCCCACTGCATCTTGGCAAAAACATGCATACAAGTTGTTCATACATGTCCAGCCAGTAAGGAGACTCTAAAATGAGATGCAAAGTGTACTGGCCGAGTTCAGCTAGCAAACCTACACAGTCCTGATTGATTTAAAGACAGGTTTTCACAGGGACGGCAGAACCCATAAAACCCAGCAAATACAAAGTAGAAGACGTGGTTCATCTGAATACAGTTGATAATTAAAAAGCCCGTTTCATTCACCAACCCAATTCAGCAAACACCTAAGTATGAGAAAGTGCTGAAGTGAAAGTTAGGGAGACACAAAAGGAAGCAGTGAACTTGCTGATAGTCTTTTCAAACCAAGCAGCCTTGAATTAGCACAAAGGCAACAATACCCCTATCAACAGTGCCAGTGCAGCTCAATTCTTCATCAGCAGAGTAGGAATTTCAAATAGAAGATCAAGACAAATGAGAACGTAACATAAATTATGGACTTAACCATGCGTCAAACAGCAAAAATAAAAATATGAAAACAAAGCACGTAGCGTTAGAGCATGAAAAGCAGACATAAAATAATTATCAACTTGTGGGCTTCCAGTGCTTATGGTCTCCATGGAAGCGGCAGTTTTCGTGCTGCAAAGCCTGGCAGGGAGGAGGTAGTCAGAGGTGCTGCACTGCAATGGCTAAAACCCTCAAAAAACCTGGGTGCCGAGTGCCCTCCACCAGCATATTAATGCAGAGCTGATACAGACAACACTACCCGGCTGTTCAAATGGACAAATCATAGTAAGCAGCTTAGTGTACAAACACTGCAAGCTGAAACAGAGAGAAGGGCCAGCAAAACCAATAAGAAATGTTCAAACGGTTGGTTTTCGGTGACTGATACTCGACGCTTCCACAGCCAATGCTTTAGCCCTACGTAACTTGCCATGCTCGGCTGTTTAACCCTGCTTAGCCAGTATACATAGTTTTGCTGGAGTACTTGATGGCAAGCATGTCGCTGAAGGGTACAGCAGCTCGAGGTGGGACTCAAACACGGGTCTTTCGAGGCAGCCCTGAGCACAGTGGCGACAAGTGCAAAACCGACACCATCTGCACACCGCTGGCTCCGATATCCCCGCCCCTGCTTGCTCTCCGCATAATGATGCTCCGTCCCTGTCGCTGCAGCACCGAAACATTCCCGAAGGCGCAAAGCGCTAACCGGGCCCAAAGGCACGCTGCTTTTGCGGAAGGTTGGCTATAACAATTAGCCAGGCCACGGAACAGCCTCCAAGGCCGCGCTGCATCACCAAGGTCGAGCGGTGCTGTCAGCTTCGTGCTGTTCACAAAGGCTAAGTGGTTCACCCTTGGTACACCTCTCAGCACGCATCTCCATAGTTCTGCTGTAAGAGCTCAGTAAATGACTCCATTTGTTGTGAGCAGCGTTGTAACTGGGATGCCGCCATGCTGCTCAAGTCGAGCTTCTTACCCAAAACCCCCTTGTCCTGCACACAACTCTTACCTGAATAATCGTAGCTGGTCAGAATACAGTTTACTGACTGCAGCCACAGCGCAGTCTAAGTGGTAAAGACTGATGTGGAGGCAAACAGAAAGGATTTGTTCTCATTTTTTCGTCTGCGCTACTGGACAACTATTTTTAGTCTTGGAGGAAAGTGGCAACAACATTTTAAAAGCTGCAGAATGCACTTTAAATGAAAAAGGACAATACTGCTGTGACTGCAACTGTAGAAAACATTTTGGTAATTTTGGTAATAAATGTAGAGTTTTAAATTAGGACACTTAGAAATGGGGAGGGGAGAAAGCAGATTAATTAGAGTAAAGGCAGCTCAGTAAAAGTGCCTTCGAAGGGGACACGTGCTACTGACGCTCACGATGACAACTGATTATTTAAGGTCCGAAATTTTTTAAATGTCAGTGCTGACAAGGATACGGCTGATGAAGACTAAGGTCAACCTTGGTACTGCTTAGATGTGCACAATTCTCCTTTCATCGACAGGGTACAGTATCGTTTTCGAAAAGTACTGCAGCAAAACAAGTGAGCTGTGAAAGCCAAAAGTGAGGATGATGGAACGCTTCCGAAAACATTTCAGACAACAGCCTGCTTTCACTTGGGACGTGAAGACGTGTGGCAGGTCAGAGTGACGTCCCTCCGGCTGCTGACTTATCAGATCTGGAGCAGCTCTACATGGACTCACCTCCACAGGGAACTTCCTGTCGTTGATGCTGTGCTCAGACCCAGCTGAACCATTGGTCTGACCCCAGTGAAATTCCACCTTCTCCGCCTTGAAGCGGCCTGGCAGTCCTGCACCCCTCACAAAGTAATCGTCCCGCAGCAGAATGGCCACTGAAACAGAGGAAATGAGACACGTCACAGGGGTTCTAAACACCCCCAGCAACCACTTTCTGTAAAAGATCTGAAGTCCTAATTTGCTTGTCGAAAGCCATCTACTCCGCCATTTAAATTGGTTCTTTGAGTCTTTTGCTATTTTGTCAAACTGCTGAAATAAGAGGAATTAAATGCAACAGTTCTTGAGTTTCCAAATTGGGTTTAGGGAAGGATTGGCTTCTAATTAATCTGTGGGCGCTTAAATAGACGTGTTGTCAAAAATGCACGTTATTCCAGCTAAATCTCTTAGTTTGCATTCTGCTTCCATCCACAGTCTGCTAAATGAGCACTGGTCAACCTTTGCAGCCAGACAAAGAAGCATAATCATCATGGAGCCGCAGCAGAGGATCTCTGTGCTTTGTGACGACGCCTCCTCTGAAACCACAGGCAAGTCGACTTTTTACACCTAATTTAGAACCAATCGGCACTCGCTAATACCTCAGCACTACTCCGCCCTTTCAGTTACGCATCACAGTAACTGAGCACATTTCTAAATATCAAAAGTAATTGAATACACTTTTGTGTAATTCTGTATTTGTTATAAATAAGAGACCCGAGTGTCCTTTTTGTATTACTGAAAGCACAACTAAACTGTGGTGTGTCAGGTGGTGCGCGCACACGTACGTGCTCCGTTTCTTCAATATACTGTACTAATGACCTCTTACAGGGCTGTTTCATCAGCGCTCCATTCCTGTCTCCAGAGGGCCAACAACACATTACTACCCATCGCTCAAATACATTTACTGTTAACATTAATAAAAGATGGGCGATGGTGTTAGGCAACCGTGCACACATAAGTGGTGCAGGCTTGAATCACATGATGCTGCATTGACACATACGGCCCCCTATAAAGAGACGGTCTGACGTTCTGGTGCATGTGGCGTCCAAGAAGGCCTACAGGAGTTTCTCCACACCTACAAATTGGTAACATGAGCTGTGCTGCAGAAATATTAAGACAAAAAGCCAGACAAGTAAAGCGGTGACAAGACGTCCTGCACTGGGAGCAGCTGCTAGTATTTCCCTGTGACACCAGCCACCAGTTACCACGTTTGTGGTGCTGATGATAACAATCCCCATCAAGCACTGCTCACCGAAGCGGCACGTATCTCCTGAGCTTCAAACCTCCCCTGTCGAAAGAATAAACAGAACGCGAGCAGCTCCCAGAATGGAGGCTCGTCAATTACCCCATCAGCACACCAAATGCAGGCCTCAGTGCCACTGGCACAGCTACCCACAATCCTGTGCTCCTGACAACGTCCATACTGGGATCTCCAGCATCTCGAGGAGTGCAACGCAGAGAAGGAATCGAAAGCTTAGCTAAAAAGGTGTTGAACAGCAATGTGCGGAGACAGGAAAATAAGTCTGGTTAATGTTGATTCCGTTAATTTGCTGAAAGCAGCTCCACACATCAGCGATTACAAGGCATAAACAGAGGTCACCATACAACCTCATCTTTTCTTACCACCGCACAGTTCATCTATTCACGAATAAAAGTAAAATCGTTGCTCTCCCTGCTGCTTGCTTGTACACGTGCTGATGTTTACATCATCTTTACACCAACTGAGCCATACGCACATATTGCTGGTCGGAGCTAGTGGTGCTTTATCCATTGCGAGTAAGTGACAACGTCAGCTTACTTTCCGCAGGGTAACTCCTACACCCTGACCACCCTGACGTGATGTTTCACGCTGGAGCGTGAGCCGCACGCGCCTGGTCCACAATGCGCGGAACGGACATGTCAAGCCTCACGCGTGTCCACTTCCACACACACACACTTCACCGTGTTTTTGTTAAAAGTGAAGCATTACTCGCATGCCGGAGGTTGAAACCGAGTACCTGACAAGCAGCGTTCAGCGCGAGTTTGCGGAGAACGCGGGTCCCCGCCAGCAGTCACGGAAACATCAAATGTTTGTCGCAGACCGTGTCGCACGCACCTTGAACGCGGTGGCGCGGCTATTTGCCGTTCGTTGGCTGCATTCTAACGCTATCGAGACACTTTGGGAGTCGGCTAACGTAACCATCAGCATGCGGAACACGTCACACAGCAAGTACGTGATAAACTCGTGTTTTTTCTTTTTGAGATGCACGTCCCCGGAATAGGCGCCTGAAAATAAAATCGCGACTTACGAGTTTTGGAGAAGTACAGCGGAAGCGACGTGAGCAGAGAAGTCCAGTTCCGTGTGGCTACACGTCATACCTGTTTTCCCCGTGTTCTTCATCGAGGTCTTGTTGGATGATTCCGTGTCAAAGCCGTCGAGCGTGAGCTCCTGATATTCCGCCGAGACCTGGGCGTCCTGGTCTTCAATGTTGACGGGCGACTGATTGCTCTGCCGACAGTCTGGGTAGGTGGAGGTCCAGCTGTCTGGCCCGTATGTCCCTGTTGGTCAGACGGGGAAGGCAGGTTTTCAGTGTGTTTCACGGCTCAGTAACACACAACTCCAGTCCTTCATTTAAGACGCTGAGTAAATTCCAAAAGGTTATCCCCACTGCTCCCTGTCCCCCGAGTGAGACCCGCACTCCTGCTAAAGGGTAACTCCAGCCAAAACCAATATCCTTTCAGCCAGGGTTTAAAAACGAATTTGTCAACAGTTTCTCGCGGCCGGACACAGCAGGCCTGAGACCCCCGTAATGCCTTTCCTTTAAATTAGCCAGGAATCCCTCCCGGATTCTCGCAGAGCTTCGGATGTATTGACCGGTGGACAACAAACCACGTGCTGCAGACACATGAATGTCAGGTTCATTATACAGAACTCAAAAGTCAGGAATATGTAATGTAAAATACGCCTGAATGAACGCAGAGGCAGGATGGTGTCAGGTGACTCACCATCAGCACAATAAGTTTCATTTCCAAATTTAAAATCCTGTTGTACACAAATGCAAATACAGTCATTCACATTATTTCTTTATTTAAAAGCTTTTTTCCAAAGCAGCTTATGTTACAACTGGAACGTCAGAATAGCACATGGGAGATGTGCTCTTTACCTCGTATTCCTACTCCCTTCTCCACAACATGGACAGCACTGTCCTTCACCAGATAGTTCTTACACAATGTTCTCGGTTGCATCTTACTGAAAAACAAAGGCCTGCCCAACACACCATAAAGCCACAGAACGGCGTGCTTCTGGGGTATGATCTCATACCCTCGTGGGTGGAAAAGGCAGTGGGAAACATCAAGTACATCGTGAGCAAAGTAACCCATTGCCCCCTTCGTGCTGGATGGATTTCGTTTTCACACCACTGCACTTGCATGGATTAGTCTAGACAGGTGACTGCAGGTCTGATGTCCGCTGGCATCTTGTCCTACCACGTGGCTCCTGTAAAAAGCTAATAAGTGTGGTCAGGTATGGGAGTCCGGTTACTGCTCTCAGGTTGATCAACAGCACCACAGTCCTGAAAAAACTCATTTCACGGCAGCCCATTAGAGCACACAGACAGCCCCCATCGGCCACCTTCCGCCCTTTCCTCCAACCGCTCATCCAGCTCAACCGCAGATTGGCGAAAGGATAGTGCAACACTCAGCAGACGATGACACCCCCACCCCTGCTGCTCTTCGTGACACACACACACAAGCAGGAGGGCGGTTAAGCTCGATGGCGCCGCAGCCTTCCGCAACCCCCAGGAGAACACGCTGCATGTGAATCTCACGTCTGGCTGGAGAGCAGCAGGAGCCTCACTGATGAGGTTAGCAGGAGACAGGTGAGATAACCAGGCAATCTCATCCGCAGCTGAAGACGGGAGGCGGATTGTGCTTAAAGGGTGGCGTGGTGTGAAGAGCAGTGCACGTGCGCACACACACACACACACACACACACACACACACACACACACACACACACACACACACCT
Organism: Arapaima gigas; assembly: GCA_900497675.1. NCBI lineage: Eukaryota > Metazoa > Chordata > Actinopteri > Osteoglossiformes > Osteoglossidae > Arapaima > Arapaima gigas. The sequence goes on from UFQX01000033.1 coordinate 1,983,731, forward strand.
TGGTCTCCACTGGGCTGTGGAACGCCACAGACAGAAACACAACATCAAGCGGTCTCTTGTTGACTAGACCGGTTAGGTTATCGTTCTGTTGGGGGGGGGGGATAAAAAAACGTCTGTTTATCTGACATTGAACTCAATTAAATCTGACATGCAGCTGACTGAGTGTGAAATTCAAAATAAACAAGCCATGAATGGGGGGGAAACTGACATTGAAAGAGAATATTAAAATGCAAGTGGTCAGAAATGCTTTTGAAATGGTTAACAGGAGCAAAACATTCCAATTTAATTTAAGTTTCACACCAGAGTACATGTATGGTTTCCAAGACAACAGGTTTATACTTCAAAAATCCTTAGTTAAGGGGGAAAAAACTATATGGCCCAAGTTTAAATATTCAAATATTTATTTTCAAAGACCAGTGACCAGTTCTGTAACTACTTCCCCACCCAATAAGTCACGCTGTAAATTTAGCAACATCTTGGCATCTGCTCAGTCGCCCTTCATCCTTTTGTTGAGCATATCTACATGTCCCGTGTCGGGCTGCAGGGGTCCGGAGCTCATCCTGGGAAGCGCAGTGCAAGAGGCAGAACAAACTTCAACCGGGACGTCTCTGTGTCACAGGGAGCCGCACAGACACACAGATTTAGTGGCTTTTGCAGCTCACAAAAGAATCTGCTAAGTCGTATCGGGCACTGAGTTGGGTACAGAGTTACCACGTTTCTTACATGTCTTTAAGAGGTGCTACACCTGAATCCAAATAGCAAGGTTTTAATTAAAGCTTTTTGTTGTCTGGGGAAAACACAATCCACAAAGCAGCATTTAATTACACGTTATGAGGATTTACTACCAAAGATATGATCCCCACGGACACAGAAAACCAGTGTGCACACACTCCAGCATAGTCCATTCCTTTTCATAAATATCCAGTATTGTACTCATTAAAAGCAGTGTTCGTGATCAGAGGAAAGAGGAGCGCGGTCTGTTTCAGGCTGCAGCTCTGTACCACGTTTTAATGTGAAAAAAGCCATTGCACTGAAGGTTTATCACAGCGCAACAATGTTCTTCTGAGGGAAGAGAGCATTCAAGTAAAAGTTCTCACTGAGTGGTGCAGCAGCCTGCCATTCACTGAGGAGTGTCAACATTTTCAACAGCATTAAAAGGGAATACATGCAGATTTTGGGGGGGGTACGCTAGGCTTAATAAACATTGGAGCCGTCGCCCTCCGATCCTGGGTTCAAATTGTGCTCTGTCTTGCTATCGTGTGTGGGAATTCAGCGTATAGTACAAATAAGAAAACAGTGAGACTGCAACTAACATGCAGTTGACATTGATTCTAATTTTCTTCTTAGTTCAATGAATTGCTTGGTTATGACTAAATAATTACAACAAAAACAAATGGAATACTATGTACTACATACTACATAGGTTAGGAGCAGCAGGAGCAACAGTATTACTGTATCAGGTAACTGCATCCCAGTTATTTCTCTGCAAATTGGCTGACTAAAAATGTAAAGGCATCCTGAACATAAATCAGTGCTCAATACAATAAAGACCTTTAGCTGCTTCAAAACTTTTCATTGGAAAGAGAAGTATCACCCTGGAGGGTTGGGCAGTGGCCCTGGGGGCTGCAGATGGTACCACACTGTCCTCAACAGGGATTACAGACTGAAGTTTCCAATTCACAAAATTAACCTAAGCAACACAATACCCACATGCCCCCACCCCCCAGTTAGATCTTTGGGGTCCTGCACCTTCCTCACACTTATTTTGAGTGGCGCGATGATGTCACACCCTGTTACCACACATGTGACAGACAAACAAGAAATGCAGGAATCAGTTCTTGTGTAAATCCAGCGGTTTCTGCTTTCCTACAATAGCACTACACCACTAACAACATTTACATGCTCATTTTAATAAATAAATATTCGTTTAAAACCATGTTAATGGTAAAAGACACAATAATGAACTTGTTCGCACAGTCACTGTGTCATCATTCCTTAATTAGGAAGCAGGCCTTGCTGTTTGCTGCCAGGATGCCCCCGTCCTGCCCACAGGAAGGTCCCTTTTTATTTTTCAACATCTCAAAATACATAACAGCTTTAACAACACGTCGTCTCATATTACACACTGTACCTGTCCAACGGCACTTATGTCAAAAGGCGAAGCCCCCCCCCCCCCAATACTAAACATTTCTTAGAAAAACGTAGCTACACAAAACATAACCATGTGTTTGGGCTATGGGCAGAAACCCACACAGAGGGAGAACACGCTGACTCACCCGATATTATATACAAATCCACTGCACACCCTTCTGAAGCCACATTTCCTCCCCATTCTCCTCAGCGCTAATTTTTAACTCCACATCCATCACATCTATTGATACAAAGAATGAAATGGAATTTAAAGCTCATAATAAACTGAAGTCATTCAAAGGGTCTATTTTCTCCATTGTTCTGTGCTCATAAGCATAGCTGACACGCTGTGTTATTTGTGCTGCATGGGCCATCCCCTCGGCTTGCGCGGCCCATCTCAACCGCAAGCGCAAAATCTACACGCATTCAAGCAGCTCAGCGAGGGGAGAACCAGCGCTCCCAGGGCAGGAGGTCAAGCGAGAAGAACAGTTCCGATTCCAACGTTCATCAAGCAGCTTCTTCTCGTTTTAACCGGGACTTGACGCTGCCGGAAATAACAGTCACACTTGATCCGATGAGCGACAACTTTTCTCTTTTCTTAGACATCCTATCTTCGTATTATTATTATTATTATTTTTTTAGGAAAAGGGTTACCCTGAGCCATTGTCCACATCCACATGTCAAATTTTCTTTTGTTAAAGATAATGAAACCCCCTGAGACAACAAGGATCATCCTATCTGCTGTAATACTTCAAAGGAATTTAACAAAATTAGCACAAAATAGCAAAATGGAAAAACAAACCAAAAAAGGAATTAGGAGGCTTGCAACATGCTGCCATTGGCAAGATCCTCACTCATTGTACATTAAAAAAGGTCAATGCTGCTTCCAATCTTCTCGAGCTGAAGGAAAAATAAGCAAATGTTGAGAAGAGCCATTCCAGGGGCTTATATCTTTGTCTGTGTGGCTCCTTTGTGCAGCCTTCATGCTCATTATGTCCTGGAATCTCCACATGAAAGTGGCCAAAATGCCCTTCCAGTGGAGAAAGACGCTCATAAATTTTATATCATGTTTGTTTCAGCCTCTCCAACATAAGATTTCTTGCTTTTTCTTTCGTCGAAAGGAGCACGCAATCCCTCTTTATGGTGGCAAGATACGTTCAGTTATCAGGTCACCCAAGGCTCGATTTCGTCAGTTCCGTAATCTCGTCTGCTTCTTGCCAATTCCTGTCAGTTACAGAACATTATTATTCATCGGAGAATCAGCTGTGGAAAGCTGCGGGACAGCCGCGCTCAGGCATATTGACGATTCGCCGTTACTTCCTCCGACTTGGACGACATGCTGCAAGCAGACTACGCCTTTCATCACGGCTTCACAGCCACAGGCTGGCGGGGGGACGGCGACGCTGGATTGTGGCTCCAGGCCTGGTTCTACTTGCAAGTGTGACAATAATCCTCGCAACCCCTTTTTCCGGAAAGGCAAAGTCACAGGCGCATTAGGCGCATTTCCTGAACTCGGATAATGTTCTCTTCAGGCACCTCTTCTCACGCTTTGCCCACTGAAAAGCCAAGTTCTACACCGATCCACAAATGAGGAATTTCAAGTAGTACTGAGGAGCGTGAAGCTCTCCTGGAAACCGCCTCGTAAGGCGAAACCTCGTAAGCTGGAGATGTAATTACCATTATGGTGCAGACAGCTTGTTGGTCGCAAATGTGAAAAATTCACCCCATATTTCTTTGTTACTTTGTAAAGGGCGTTAAACAATTTCACTCACAGAAGTGAAAACGCACCATCTCGAGGGATACCTGCGTAGTGGTCCACGTGGCTGACTATGCTGCGTTTGCTTCTGCTTTTCACTGCCCCTTACGTGAGGAACTCTGCCATATATCCCTGAACACATAGACAGAAAGGGACCCTCCAGCTGAGAGGGGTCGAGGCAGCCCCCTATGGCTCTGTGCTCGCTGCCATTCTGCCTTTCGCATCTGGTGGCTAACAGCCTCAGATTTCATCTGAGAGAAGAGATCTCTGCTCTTTTCCACGGTATGTGAATTGGATCTGTTATCTGCTCACATGATACCAACGCTCTTCTCTAACTGTGTCAACTTAGCAGGTCCAGGAAGGAGTCGGCTTCAGACCCCAGAGGGTGTTTTCCTCCCCTACTAACCATGATTTGTTTATTCTCCGCTTCTCCTCCTGGCATCTCGCTCCACATTTTCTTTTAACTGCATATTATTATTAATGCTTAGTGTATATTTTGTAGTTTGGGCATCTTTGCGGAGAGGTGCACCATATAAACTGAAATAAACCGACCCCACCCCCCTCCTATTCGGACCACGGCATCAAAAAGCTTTGCATGGCCTGTGTACAAGGGGATGAATGACATCTGATGGATCGGCAAGGTCACAGTGTGGTCTAAGAGTTCTACTCAGTGGAGGGTGGAGGTGAGGTAATTAGAAAAAAAAACAACAAAAAAGCCTAATCTATTTAATAAAAGTGCATTTAATGGAACATGAATACAGTAGGCAACCAAATAAGGTCACGGAGAATTTATGTCTTCAAAAATACAAGCAAGCACTGAATTACACAGTTAAAAAAACAAGATCTTTCAGATTTTAATTTCACGCATGCCAGTTCTGTCCAGCCTCCACCAATGGCAAATGTTAATCTTGTGTTGATTTTCAATTTTCAAATGGATTAAGTTCCATTTACTTGGACACACATTTTTGCCATTAAAGGGGACGTGGTGGGGGGAGAGAGACAGATGGGGTATGAGATGATAAAGGGTTGCTGAGCTCCTCACACAAACACGGGAGTGTGGCAGATACGGCCGTGGTCACCAAGGAACTGCGCGGTCCACGTTACGGCTCACTTGAGGTTAACCGCCGCTAACTAGCCTGCGTTAGTTTCATTACCGACACCAAGTTCAGCATGACTGGTGCCACACGGACAGCTCAGCTTGGGGCAAATCAGGAAAAAATAAACATTTAAAAGCCAGTTTGTCACTTTGAAATGCGCCGCAGAACCTGCATGCTGGTTTCCCCACAATCTATTTATGAAATACAGCTGAGGTGCACACGGGATATTCACCAAGAGAGAAAAAATAAAAAGGTAGTTATGGCAACTGTAGCAAGAGAGATGGGAAAGATGGCAAAAATGATGTTCCCCTTTCAATGTGACATTTTTTAATGCCACATAGTACTTAACCGTTCCTCTATAATACGCATCTGCACACTGAAGCTGAGGACACACATTTGATTTACATAATTTAACTCAACAGTGCAATCTGTGTGACATTCACAACATTCACGCTTGTTACTCTATCATTTCAGTGGCTCGGATCATAAGATGTGTCGCCTGGAAATGATGCACTTGCATGAGCGGAGGAAAGGATTCGGTTACTGCGGGGGGGGGGGGGGGG